>PVIJ01010557.1:0-59491 GCA_004024925.1 Scalopus aquaticus
TTGGGGTTTCCAGCTCTTCGGATCTGGTAGGACGTATTTGGAGATTTATCTCTCTCCCTCACTTTCTCTTTTGTCCCCGAGTTATTCATTTTTTTATTTCCCTTCCTTTTGTAAATAAACCCTTTTATTAACCTTTTTGTGAGTGCCTGCAATTGTTCTTATTATAAGTCCTTTTTAAGCGCACGGGTGAGAACCCACATTCAGGCACCCCATTGTATAGCGGGGTTACCCTGTAACAGAATGACTTCAGCTGTACATTTCAGAGGACATCTGAAATAACTGTTAAAATAACTTTTGATACAAAATAAATTTTTGATATAAGAACATTCAAAAACCTCAGAAAAAATAAGCCTTTGGAAATACATAACAATGGTTACCAAAGGAATGATACTTGGATAATATTTGAGTACAAGCAACTCCAACAAGTATTTATGAAAGTGTTTTTGAAAATGTTTTGTGTGACTGAATATCATCTCTCTTATCTCTGTTCAGGCTCGTTGCCTGCCAGGAACTCATGGACAGGACAAGTAGCGGGAATAAAATTTGCATAATATTATAAACTCTGAAAGAGGAGTTTGAAGTACTCATGCAGTCAAAAGAGCTAATGTGATGTCTGCGTCTAGGTTTAGACGACCATCTTGTTTCTCCTACTCTCTCTTATAGAATGTGAAAAAGAAAATGTAAAAAGCAGGCCTTGTGAAGTCCTGTTCCTTTATGTGTTTATGATTTGATGTTGGAACCGATTTACTTTCCTACAGATGCTGAGTATTATTATGCTTTGAATCCAGAGAAATTTCACGTGTGTAAAACTGCAGAGTTTTCTAGTGGAGACATTTATGAACTGGGACTTGATGACAGAGAACTTTCACTGAGAACTCCAGTGCTGATTCGTAAAGTCCTTTCTGACTGGGGCTTGTGTCTCCTGAATAAACAAATGCTGTGATTTTTAAGAGTACACCCTTGTATGCTTTTCTCCTGTCTTACTGCTCTGGCTAGGACTTCCAGTATTATAATGAAAAGTAGTGGTGACAGTGGACAACCTTGTCTTGTTCCAGATTTCAAGGGAAACGCTTTCAGTTTTTCACTGTTTGGGATGAATCTGGCTGTGGATTTATCATATATGGCCTTTATCGTGTTGAGGTATGTTCCTTCTATCCCTAGAATTTCGAGGACTTTCATCATAAATGGACATTGGACTTTGTCGAATGCTTTCTCAGCATCTATTAATATGATCGTATGGTTTTTATGTTTCTTTTTGTTGATGTGTTGGATTACTTATAGGAGGAATATAAGGGAGCCAAATGAAAAATCAGAATAAGAAAATAGCGCACAAATCAAAAACTAGCAGGCAACTACAAATAAGAGATAATCTGCAGGGGAGGGGATGGAAGAGGGACCAAAATAGGGGAGAAAAGAGCACAAGGGACTATGAGGATGGTTCACAGGTGAATTGGTGGTGGGAAACTTACAGGGGATAATCTAAAGTATATAAATTAAATAAAATTAAATTAAAAAAAAAAAGAGTCAGAGCCAAAAACAAGGGTAGTGGGTAATTACTTCAGTAAACCAGGCATAAAACGAGCTGTTGGTATTTGGCTCAGTCTTCAGTTCTTTACTTTGCTGTGGCTGTAAAGATATGGCCTTTTTATTTTTCTTTACCCTTCATGATCTAAAATTTATTTATTTATTTATTTACTGATGCATAGAAGAACTGGGGTGTAGGCCAGAGGTGCAGGGGATGAGAAGATTCACCACAGGCAGAGTGGGGAGCAGATCAGGCGGAGTGACTGAAATCCTCTGCTGAGGGGAGCAGCGGGTGAGACAGGAGAGGTCTGCTGCGTCATGTGGGTCAGCTCCCTGGCCGGGGATCGAACTCAGGCCATAGTGGTCACAGCACTGAGACTCAACCCCTAGGCCACCAAGGAGCACCTGGTTGCTGTTATTGTAGGCAAGACAACTGATTTGATTTGGGAGACTGAGAGAGAAGAAAAAGTCACAGAATCTACCAAGAACTGAATAATATGATCTAATGAAGGCGTTTTTATAAAAAATATGGGCATCAACAAGATGAGTTCGCTTAGGGTAGATATACAGTGCTACAAAAACAAGAAGGTCAATAGTTCTGGCGCATGGAATAGTTCTCAGGCCATAGTGGGGACAGCGTGAGACTTAACCCCTAGAACACCAGGGAGGCCCATGATTTAAATTTTAAACCTGGGGAGTGCAAAGTGTATCCACTCTCATCCCATAACCAGTGCTGCTGCTGTACTGGGTGACTGAGCAGGAATGAGGGCTCAGGCAGATTGTACGCTGATACTGACCACACATTTTATCATGCATCAGACTATAGGATGCATATATTCTTAGGGGCCCTCCCAACATATAAAGAAGGTACTCTCATTACTCCTAACATAAGGCGAAGGGTTTAAAGAGTTTAAAGCCCACAATTTCAGAAGCTCAGACCTAAGCCTGGAATCCAGCCCAGTTTGCAAATCCTGCTTTGCTTTGTGTTTTGATTGGGGGAGGGGTATTATTTTCAATGCTAAACCCAGTCTTATATTTTGAGCAGTTTGCACAACTTGGTAGTGACTTGTTTCAAAGAAATAAATGACAAATGATACTGATCAGTGCTAGGAGAACTTTTATGTCTTCCTGGCTTTTAAAAGCAGGTCATTGAAACATCTGAATTATGCTCACAGCGTCATCTCACAAAGCTGAGATAAATAGGGCAGGCTGGTAGGGAGATGAGGGTTCTTTAAGTAAGAATCCAGAATGCTCTGAACTGATGACAATGTAGGCCTGAATTGGCAGTCATTCAAAATTCCGGGCAGATGGTCAGTTGTGTTTTCACGTACTCCTGGGTATTTATCAATTAGGACTTAGTAGCATTTTGCCTGTTCCCATTAGGTAATTGCATTAAAAATATTCCTTATCAGAGAATGAAAAACCTAATTACTATAATCTTGAGTAAACTCTGTGCCAGAGGCTAACCTCTTGTCCAGTGACATATGACCACAATAAACGAAAGGCAAGCCAGAAAATTTATGAGGGGGATTGACAGCGACTAGCAAACACTCAGAAAGTAATCTAGGAAAAGTGTTTGCTTCTCTGTCTTTTTCTTTCCTGGAATGGATGATTAGAAATAACAGTAGTAGCACTGAGATCACTCGTCACTGCCACAGCATATTGCCAGTGTCTTGATTTTGCTATATACAAAACTTCTCAAAACATACTTTTAAAGGAAATCTTTGGTGGCTAACGAATGGTTACCAACACATTTTCCTTCCTTCTGCCTCCTCTGGGTAGAGAGCGAGTATTAAGATTGCACTTAGAATTAGGACTTATGTAACCATCAACTAAACCTTCTCTAAATCTCTTAGTCTCTAAGACTTTGTATTTTATTTTTATTTATTTATTTTTTTCATAGAAGAAGTGGGGTATAAGCCAGAGGTGTGTGTGTGGGGTGTGGGGGGTGGTGGTGAGTGGATTCCCCAGGGACAGAGTACGGAGCAGAACAGGTAGATTGACCGAAATCCACTGCTAAGGGGAGAGGAAGGCAAGAAAGGAGAGGTCTGCTGTGCCACATGGGTCAGCTCCCTGGCTGGGGATTGAACTCATGCTGCAGTGGCTTGTTATAGCTTGTTAGTGCTGAGACAACCCCTGAGCCACCAGGAGGCCCCCAACACTTTATATTTTAAAGACTCTTAATCTTTAACACTTTATATTTAGTTTGGCTGATGTCACCAGACAAGATATTTCTCACAAATATTTTAAAAGTTTATTATTATAAATTTATAATTGATAAAGATAAACCAGGACTTGATTTTTTTTGTCTTTGTTAATTTTAGAATATTTTGAAGGCCAGAAAGGTAAAGGGCTTACTTTCCTTACCAGTCAGTATCTCCTTAACCAATCAGTATCTAAAACTTTGTTCCTCTTTAATGTACTTAATGCTTACATTTGGGCAATTAAGTTTGCTAAGTTAGATCATTTTTGCAATAATTTATAATTATTAGTAAATATTCAAATAAATTAATAAACAAGTTGATTACAAGAAACTGATCCCTATGCTCCTAAAATGTTTTCTTCTACCTCAAATAGCAGTTTCCCTCCTACGCGTGTACTTCAGGTGAAAGTTACCTTCCAGATTCAACTCTTCTGAAGGCACGTAGGATTAAGAGTCAAAGGAATCCTTTCCTGACCAATTAATGAGGTTTAGCTTCTTTCCTCCCTGGTCTGGTGATTATTTTTTTTCTTATTTATTTTGGTCTGTGGTTTGCCTGACAAGGGGGGAAGGTTTATAAAAGCAGGGATGACATTTGTTTGGTTACTGTTGTTTCCTCAGTGAGCCTGGTTTACTGCCTGGCACATAATGGATGCTTAAGAAATATCTGGAGGGCCTACCTGGTGGCCTAGGGGTTAAGTCTCAGTGCTATCACCCCTAAGTCCTGAGCTTGATCCCTGGCAAGGGAGGTGACCCACATGGCACAGCAGACCTCTCCTGTCTGGCCCGCTGCTTCTGTTAGGAGTGGATTTCAGTCAGTCTGCCTGTTCTGCTCCCCTTCTGTCTCTGATGAATGCTCTCACCTCCTGCACCTCCAGCCTACACCCCAGTTTTTTTACACAAAAATAAGTCAATAAAATAAGTAAATAAATAATAAACAAATAAAGATCAATTGAATCTAAAACTGAGCAAGCCGGGCCTTAGCAGTTGGGAGCCCCGATACCAGCCTTGAGAAGCTCAGTTCCTGGCCCGCCATAATTGGTGAGGTGCTCTCATCAATGATATGTTCTGTCTCCATGAGCTGGAGATTTTCTAGACCTAGTTTACATGGAACATCAATAGAGATTTTTGTTGTAGTGACTTGTGAAGTTCTTGTTTTGCTTGATATTTCTCTGAAAAAGAGTGAATTTGGTAATTGAGAAAATTCATCGTATTCTTTTCCACTGATTTTAATGCTAATCTCTCCACTAGTGCCCATCCCTCTATAAATCTTCATTCCAAATTGATCATCACCAGGAAGAAACACTTATGTCTATTGGACAGGAGTTGAAATGAAGTTTATGAAATGTTCAAGTTTCAATCAGGGAGTAAAACATTTTATCCGGTGTACTGGAATAAGATATAGCAAATGACTAAAAAACATTACAAACAAAACTTGAGATTTGGAGTATTAAGGGGAAAAAAGACAATAAAAAGAATGGATACGCACCATTCTGTGGAAACTATTTCTTGCTTTGGGAATTGTGACACTCAGCTCTTTAAGTAAATCCAGAAATCTAGTTACTGCATCTATTCTTACAATTCCATTTATCATGTTTTTAAGAATTCTTAGATATTTGTCATTGTTGAATAGCCTCCAAATATATTAAGACACCTTTCTTGATTTCCTGTTCTAAAATAAACACGTACTTTCTCTTTGAGAATTTCAAAATCATATTTTGGTCTTTGAACATAGATATTTTTACCTACAGGATATATTAAAACTACTTTGGGAACTATTTTCTGGATGCCAGGAAATATTAGTGTCATAAAAAAACTCAACTCTAAACAAAAAGCACTGATTAATATAGTTTTTTCTTAGTTATTGAATGATTCATCAACTATTTATTGGGCTTCAGAAAGAATTTCATAAAAATGGAAATAACAATTAAGCCCCCCCTAGTGTTATTATTTACCAACTGGATTTCTTGAACCCACTGCTGTACATAATAAAAACTATTCCTACATGGCGTGTCTCTCTGCAATCTTTGTGAATGCACACACTTTAAAAAACAATTATCTTTCTGAAGGTCTCATGTTATGTTTTTGTTCTATTATTCTCAAAAATAGAGCTGAGAGTAGGAAGTTTCTAATTCTGAATCTCTTATTACATAAAAGCATTTTTAAGTTTCTTTCAGTTGATGCTGCTATATTTAATTATTACTAGGTCTTTATTTCCTGTAGCAGATATTTAATAAGTGCTACATTTTTTCAGATTATATTATCTTAATTCCATTATATTTAGTTCAGCCTGTAAAGCATAGCTTTTTCAGAATAATTTCTAATGGGTACTATATCTCTATTTCTTTTCTCAACACAGTGAGCTGTAATTTTACTCTCTTTACTTTCCCATAATTTTACTTCCTTTTCTCATGGTTAAAGTACTATATTTTCTGTTCAATTTGGAAAACATTATAAAGTTTTGCCTTACTATAATTATTTTATTCCACCACAATAAAAACACCCCTATTTTCCTAAAAGATGTGTCTTGCTATTCATGAAATGGGTCTAAAAAGCAACATTCTGGAACTAGGATATGCATTATTCATGCTTTATGGGAGTTCCTGTCACTTAAACATAAAACACACAGATAATTGGGTCTTTCGAACTGCAATGAAGCCACCAATTTAGGCAGAATAATCTACAATAATCTAAATAAATAATCCATCCAGGCCACAGATCGTCAGTTGATTTTGTGTCCAGTTTCAAGTGTTCCCTCAACTCAGGTTTATAAAAATAGCCCAAGACAGTACAAGCCACCTAGTTTGCTCTGATATAAATTACCTGAAGTTGTTAAAAGGCCGCTGAATTTAGCACGTCACTGAAATAGCACTCATAAAGTTCCGCAATGAATACAGCTATCAAATGTGATTATCATTTGACTGTTCATAGAACTGGCCAGAGCGGTCCATCCCCCCCAGCTCACACACTTGCTTCTCTAGGCATTTCTAGAAAGGTCTTTCTACCATAAAGCAACAGCTGAGCCTCCTTTTTCTTGTTTTTTGCCTTTTGAGAAATTTGCCATTGTTTACAACACACCATATAGTCCCCCAAGACATGGAACAATAACCTCTGATTTGTTATCCTAATTACTAATTATTTCACCCTCTAGTGATTCATCATCAATACATTTCTTCTTGAAAATCTATTATATTCAAGCATTCATAGAAGCAATATACTACAGTCATTGCCCTTTGGGAAACCCACATGAAGTTTAAACAATAAGTCATCATAATAAAAGGAATATTGCAAGTAAATGCTATAAACTTATAGAAAAGATAGGTATTTGCTAACTTCTAGGTTAAGGTAGGGAGGGATTGATGTAGACTGCATTTTATTTGGGGGACCTGTAGATCTTGTTGCTGTTTTCCAGTAAGGTGATCCTGATGGTGAATCTCAGGACTTACATCCATTGTAGAAGCCACGGTCTATTATTTCTTAAGTTACAATTATTTTCAGCTATGTTATAATTTCTAATTTATTTTCAGTGACAAGATAAATTTATAACATAATTTTTATTATTTTAAATTAATATTTTAGGGTGTTGAGTGAGTAGGTAAGATTTGATTTAGAATACACTGCATTTAGGAATTTAGATGTAAGAGCTTTCCACAGGGATTTCTGTTCATAAGTAAAATTTATATAAGTTAGCAATTTAGGAAAGTAAATAAAAAATCTAAATAAACTTTGAAAAAATCATCAAAGCAAAAAAAAGCAAGTAGCAAACCATTGAGGAAACCATTAACAATTTAACAAAAGGGAATAGAGATTCTCCCACCAAAGGGGATGAATAAAGTATTACAGATATGATGAATTATGCAGCCTTTGCAGCAAATGAGGTTAGACAGCTCCATACAGTTCCTTCTGATTCTTTCATCACAAATAATGTTTCTTTATTAAGTCACTCAAGTTGAATTTTACTGTAATAAAGATGACCATGTCTATTACAGTCCAAGGAGAAAACTCAGTAAGACTATGACAAGAGGAGGAGGAAATAATGAAGAATGAAGAGGGCTGGTAAGCTCAAAACCACCATCCATTTTCCTAGAGACAATCATCATTTTAGTAAATAAGCAGTCTTGGAATTGGAAGATTTCTCACAATATTTATGCAAAAGACATTTCTTAGCACCTATTGTATATACATACAATAAGCATTTCAGTATTGCTAAGCCACAGACACAAATACAATTGAGACCTACACTCTGCTTCAGGAAACTTACGTTCTAATAGAGGAAATATGTCAAAAATATGGGTACTTGCAGGATAAATGAGAACTGTCAGGTTTTTCCACCCTCCCCTCAATGACGGACCTCTGCAGGCCTACACACTTGCCTAATGGTGGGCACCTGGAGTGGGGTGTGGGCATGTGTGAGTGGGCACACCTGGGCCAGAGACCAGGCTTATAAGCAGAGGATACAGAGCAGCAACAGCAGCAGCAGAGAATATGGAGTGTGGAGCAGAGGAGTGTTGGGAGTGCAGAGGAGACCAAGGGACTCCCCCAGAGATCCCACAAGAGTGAAGATTTGCTGGGGGCTGGGAGGCCTGCCAGCCTCCCGGCTCCCCAGCCCCATTGCCTGCCCTGCACCTGGTTGCCTCTCCACAAGAAACCATTAAAAAGCATAAAAAGCCACTGAGGGCTCCAGAACTCTTTCCTTTAGATCAGTCTGCTCAGCTCTATAGAGAACATGTGCTTCCTGGTTTTTCCTGCCATTACAGTACTTATGCCATATTTGTAGTCCATTAAATGCTGTCTAATACATAGCCCTTTTTAGTATATAAATATGCTTCTATCTCTTCCATATCAAAATATAATAACACTATGAAACCAAACTTGATTTTTTTGCTATAAAACTTTTTACAACAAAAGCAATAATAAACCGCTTTATTTAACCCCTTTTTTAACAGCATTAATTTAAATCCCCTAGGAATTTTCTAGATTGTTTCTCTGCTAATGCAAAGATCTTAAAAGGATGTAAGGTTGTAACTTAAAACTCAGTCTCTCCACAACCATCTATAAAATCACTTCCACACGCATCACTTTATCAACTCTCAATGCCAAATAATACAAACAATTGTGAGTCCTTTATTAACTTACACATCTTCTGAATATAACTCTTGAATTCTTTTCCCATGGAATTGTTCCCTCTCCTAATATCCTAGATTTTGATTAGTGTTGATAATTCCTTGTAAATTTTCTTCTCAATTTTCTCTTCCTCAATCAGTCTCTTAAATGTGAGGGATTCATCCTTGGCTCTTTCAATTCATTCATCACGTTACTTTGGGTTGAAATCCTCTATTTTTATGTTTTTTTTTTAAGTAGCTTATGTGTTCTACAATATTTTCATCTTCTCTTTTCCATAATGTAGAGAAACTTTCAACTAAGGATTATATCTCCCAGAGCAAGCCTCCTCAATCCAGGAGAGGACACAAGACCAATTCATGACAATAGAATATGAGGAAAAATAACAAGTCATGTGTGGACCAAGGAACTTAAGAAAAAAAAAAAAGCACAAGAAACAACTCTTCTGACTTTCCCCATCTGTTTGTCTTTGGAGGAAAAGGAATCACACAATGAAAGTAACCTGGAACCAATAATCAGCAACACTTATAGTTGATATTTATGTGAATCAACAATAAATTTCTATTGTATTAAGTCACTGAGGTTTTATCACAGTAACTATTTAATATAGAAATTGATAATTTGAATGTGGTACTGTAATTAAGGAAAAATGGAAATATGTAGAATTGGATTAGTATTTGTATAGCAAGCAATAGGAAACCAATATCAGAGTGTGGAAAGATGGTGACAAAGTCACACAATACCAAAATATTTGATAAAACCATTGCTAGAAACAACTTGGAAGCCTTCCAAAATTCCCACTGGTAGTTGTAAGAGCTAAGATTGGAAAGCAGAATGTCATTGCTGTTTATTGATTGTTACTGGCTAAATTTAGCCAAGTTTGAGGAGAAAAAGATGAGAGCAGATTAAAAAAAAGAACCATTACATAGCAATAAATGAAAGCAGAGAGAATTCTGAAACCTCTCAAGGTGAGAAACTTTTCGACTTTTTAAACTAAATCTAAAGAAACTAGTAGTTTAAAAAATCTTTGAGGCGATACACCACCAAAGACAAATTAATGAAAGAAATAACTGATAAACTAGATTTCAATAAAATTAAAAATATGCTCTTTGCAAGATACTGTCAACAAAATGAGAATGCAAGCCACAACTGGGAGTAAAACATTTGCAAAATACCTATCTGGAAAAAAATATATATATATATATAAAATCTGATATTTCCAAGGAACTGAAACTCAACAATAAGAAAATGTATAAGCTGACTACAATTAGGCAAAAGAAGATAACACAGCATGTGAAAAGATGCTCAACATATTATATGAATTTACTTTAGTGACCTGTAACTCAAAATGATGAGATGTAACTGCATACTTTTTAAAATGGGCAAAATCCATAGTACAATTCCCAAATCCAAAATCTAACAATACCAAACGTGGAGGGTGTGGAGCAATAGGAACTCTCATTAATTACTGGTTAGAATGAAAACTGGTAATTACTTTGGAAGATAACATGGAAAATCTTAAAAAGCTAAATATACTTTTAGCAATCCATCCAGTAACATTGCTCCTCGGCATTTACCTAAAGGAGTTGAGCACTTATAGTCACAAATATTCCTGCTCATGGGTATTTATAGCAGTTTACTGTAATTATTGTAATTGCCGAAATTTCAAAGCAACTAAGTATCTTTCACTAAGTGCATGGATGAATTTACTGTGGCATAGACAGTGGAATATTATTCAGGCCTAAAAAAGAATGAGCGGTCATGAAAAGATGGAGGTGAAAGTGGAGACATTTACAACTGACACAACAGGCTATGATCAACAATAATACACCAAAAAGTTAAATCATCAACAAAGTTGAAATCAATAAATTCCTAGAAACATGGAGCCTACGAAGACTGAATCATGAACCAATAGAAAATCTAAATATCTCAATAACAAGGGATATTGAAGGAATAATAAGAAATCTCCCAACAAAGACTTCAAGGGTAAATTTTACAAAACATGCAAGGAAGAATTAATACTAATCCTCCTCAAGTTTTTCCAAACAATGAACAAGGAGGAATACTTCTAAATTCATTTTATAAGGCCAGCATGATCCTTATAAAAAAAACAGACAAGGATATGGCAGGAAAGAAAATTACAGATCAAATATTCCTTATGAACATAGATTAAAAAAAATCCTTAACCAATTGCCATCAAACCAAATTCAACAGCATATTAGATGGATCATATACCATAATCAAGTGGGGCTTATCTCTGGGATATAAGGATGGCTCAATTACACAAATAAATAATCATATGAAAGATAAAAACCATATGATCCCTTCAATAGATGCAGAAAGAGTCATTCATATCTAGTCAACTGAACTTTGACAACAATGCCAAGAATATACAATGGATGAAAGTGTCTTTTCAATTAATGGTGCTGGGAAAATTAGATATTTACATACAAAAGAGTAAAAATAAAAATTTATCTTACATCATACACAAAAATTAACTGAAAATGAATTATAATTTTAAAGTCAAGCCCTAAAATTATAAAGCTCCTAGAAGAAGAATAAAAAAGAAAGTTTCTTGTCTTTTTTCTTGGCGATGACTTTTGGACTATGAACCACAAGCACAAGCAGCAGAAACAAAATAAGCAAGAGAGGCTACATTAAATGAAAAAGGCTTTCAACAATAATTGAAGCAATCAAACAAAATGGAAATACAACTGCATAATGGGAAGAAATATTTGTAAACTATGTATCTGGATAATATCCAAAATACATAAAACCCCTTATGACTCAAGAGCAAGAAAAAACAAATAACCCAATTTAAAATGCAAAGGACCTGAATAGACATTTCCTAAGACAAACAGGAAAGATGACCAATATCACTGATCAGAAAAATGCAAATCTAAACCACAATGATCTATTACCTCACCCCTTGCAGAAAGACTATTATCAAAAGGACAACAGAAACAAGATTGGATAAAAAGGAGCCCTTGCTTAGTGTGGATGGGATGTAAATAGTTCATACTATGGGAAACATTACAGTTTCCTAAAAATTAAAAAGAGAACTACTATATTATCCAGCAGCCCTGCTTCTTGGTATTTTTTCTAAGAGAAATAAAATTAGAATCTTGAAGACTATCCCATGTTTATTGCAGCATTTTTCACACTAGCCAAGGTATGGAAACAGTCTCAGTGTGCACTGATCAATAAATGGATAAAAATGTGATATATACATATATAGTATTATATATGTTATATATAATATTTATTGTATATTATATACATAAATGTCATTTAGTTATTTATTTATTTTTTTTAAAGATTTATTTTTTTTATTTATACATCCAAGCTGGGGTACAAGCCAGAGCTGTGGGGCGGCGAGAGGGTTCACCAGAGACAGAGCGGGGAGCAGAACAGGCAGATCAGAAATACACTGCTGAGGGGAGCAGCGGGCGAGGCAGGAGAGGTCTGCCGCACCATATGGGATTCTCCCTGGCCGGGCGTCGAACTCTCATCGCTGCTGCTCCACAGCGCAGCGCTCAACCGCTGCGCCACCAGGGAGGCCCACATCATTTAGTCATTTAAAGGAGGAAAATCCTGCACAAATTTTCGGGTAGAAGGTGAATGAATAAGTTCCACAGGTCTAACGTACAACATAGTGATTATAGTTAATAACACACTGTATTGAAATTTGCTAGGAGAGTAGATTTTTAAAGTTGTCACACATACACAAAAGATAGATCTGTGAGGTGATGAATGTGTTAATTACCTTAATTGTGGTAATCATCTCGCAATGTATATCATTTCATATTGCAGACCTTCAAAAGTCATGTTGAACAACTTTATTACATGCAACTGTTTATTAGTCAGCCATACCTCAGCAAAGCTGGTTTAAAAAAAGAAAAAGAAAGGATGATGGACACTTCCATGTCTATTGCTAAGGAAAGGAAGTTGATCTGGAACTCTACATAGCAAATCATTAGAACTGAATGACATTCTGGAAAAGGCAAAGCTATGGGAACATTAAAAAGATAAAAGTGGGTGTGGAAGAGGCAGAATATAGAGGAATTTTAGGGCAGAAAACTATTTTCTATGATACTGTAAAGGTAGATGCGTGTTATTATTCATTTGTCAAAACTCACAGAATATATGACAGTGAGAATGAACCATGAACTTTAGATGACAGCGGGTTAATGTTGGTTTATTCACTGTTGCAAAGCCACCACCCTGGTGTGGAACGCAGAGCGTGGATGAGGCTGAGCAGGCGTGTGTGTTTGGGGGTGGTGGTTGAGGGGTGCTAAGGGGACTATGTGTACTTTTTGCTCAATTTTGCTATGAACCTAAATCTGCTAAGTAAAAAATCTATTGAAAATGATAATAAATAAATGATAATAAATGATAGTAAACAATAAATAAATAATAAAAAATGATCATAACTAAAATTGGCAATTTATAAAATAGGTTTTGAGGACAATAGTTCTATTAAAATGTTTAATAAAACAAACTCAGCCTGGTGGGCCTCAGGTCATTCACCCCTACACCTTTAGATAGCCTCAAAGCATTCACCTTTAAGTTGAGAGAATGGTATAGGGCAGGGTAGCACAGAAATACAGGAGACTGAGTAGGATGGACCCAGAAAAATACCTTCGGTTTTATTTGCTGTCATAATGAAAATGACTCAAAACAAGTCACTTCATAATATAAAATGAATGTAAAATACAAGCATGTTTATATTTTGGGAGGATATCACCTGCCAAAGTAATTGAATCCTTTTACTCTAAAATCATCACTGGACTACCCACTAGCGTGGGGAGACTGTAAGAGCTGTGTAGGCACTAAAAAGGACCTATGCAAAATCAGTTGCATTTATATAAACTAGCAATAACCAACCCACGACCAATAAACTTGGTCCTTACCCCACCAAGAGAGCCACACACTCCCCGCACAAGCATCTGCAGTGATTGAGCATCATTACAAATTACTTTTAAAGAAGAGAGAAATATTTTCCATTCAAGGGATTGGAAATACTTTATATCAAGAGATAAATGACAAATATTCCATCTAAAATATCACTGCTTCCGCAAAATCAGATGTTACTTTGTCCCCATATTTGTCCCCCATAGAACTTGGGGAGGCAGATGACACCAGCCCTGTATGTGAGCACTTTCAGAAAAGTCAGTGGCTGGGGGTGATTTCTCCAGAGAGGGGTGGGGAAGCATACGTAGACAGGGAGGCATAGAGGGAGAGAAGAGACTGTGGTTGGCTAAGGAATATTCTCAAATGGCCAAAGGGATGTCTAATATTCAATTTTAGCTTCATTGCACTACTCCAGTGCCAAGGTCATCAGTAACTTCCACTGTGCTCACAAGTCGTAGTGTTTTCTGTTGATTTACTTGTTTATGTATATGTGGGTCTACTTTTTAAATAAAAATCAAGAATAGAGATTAAGATAGATGTCATAGGATAGAAAAGGCATGTCATAGGATAGAAAAAGGAGAATTCAGTGGAAGGTAGAAGAGGCAGCTGGCAGTTACAGTGAGACACCCCAATCTTTCTCTATTACTTTTTAAATTTGAATTCCAAGTTACTATCACTATTAAAACCATTCATTTCATGATCTTTTAACTATGTGCAAAATTGCATTGCATTTATAAGAGGGATTCAAGATGATCTGGAAGATTTTATTTTAAACTAATTGAGGATAGGGATTACATATCTGCAACTTTATATTGTATTAATTAAAAGTAAAAAAAGAAGATATAACTTGATCAGTTTAATGAAATTAAGGAAAGCTCTAGATCTGCCTCCAAGATACTGATAGAAATACTTAAATTGAATCATTGAATAAAATTTAATAAATTTTTATCCTATTATGAGCACACTATTAAAATTCACTTGTATTTCCCAAGGTCAATAACCACCCACTTTGTGCAAAGGTTTTGATGTCAGCAGTCCCCATTAAAGCCAGACGGGTTGCCTCAAAGAATTTATCTGCTGTCTCTTGTATTAAGCACTGTGGGCTACTTGTCACCTATTTTAGGTTCTGTAGTTATTTCTCAGGGCATGCTTACACACAAGATTCATTTTAAATCCTTTAACACATTTTCCTCATATGAATGTTATTGTTGCAGTCCCTGGTGAAAACATGTCTTGGTATGTTAGAATAAGACTTAAAGTAACAAATTGACTTCCTTTCTAATGCCTTAGAATATTTTAACCCTCAGGAATAAATCCCTAATTAGGTGAATGAAAATTGAGATCTGGTTAAGTCACAGGGAGTAAGTGAAAATAGACCAGGGGAAGTTTTTTAGCAGAGATCTACCCTCTGGAGGCCCAATCTGGAAAGGGGGATAAGTGTATCAGGAAATCACTCTTCTCTTAAAATCCTCCCAGTTATCTGACACGGTGTGGCAGCTATGCATAGGTAAAAGGATTCTTGGATGGGAAGTTAAGGGAAGCAGGCAGTAGCTTGATAATTCTGGGAAGCAGAGTACTGAAATAAATGTAGGACTATATCAATGGTGAAAAACTGAAAGCTTTTCCATTATAATCTTGTACAAGGATGTCCACTTTCACCACTACTATTCAAATTGTATTCAAAGTCCTAGCTAGAGCAATTAGGCAAGAGAAGAATATAAAAGAAATTCAAATTGGGAAAAGAAGCAAAGCTATCATTATATACGGATGACACGATAATGTACATAGAAAACCCTAGAATCGCACCTGAAAATCTAACTGAAACAATAAATCTGTTCAGCAAAGTGAGTGGTTACAAAATCAACACACAAAAATCAGTTGCCTTCCTATATATAAAAAATGAACTAGAAGAAGAAGTTAAGGAATCTATCTCATTTACACCTACACCAAATATGTGTGTGTGTGTGTGTGTGTGTGTGTGTGTATACACATACATGAGTGAATTTAAGAATGGAAGAACCTATCCAAAAAAACAAACAACAACAAAGAAAAAACAAAAAACTATAAGACATTGTCAAAAGAAATAGTAGAAGATACAAAGAAATGGAAAAATATTCCCTGATCATGGACTGGAAGAATTAACATTGTCCAAATAGCTATCTTTCCCTGAAGCAATATACAGACTCATTGCAATCCCTATCAAAGTTTCAATGGCATTTTTCAAAGAAATAGAACAATCATTACTGAAATTCATATAGAAATACATAAGATCCCAAATAGCCAAATCAATCCTGACCAAAAAAAAAAAAAAAAAAAAAAAAAAAAAAAAAAAAAAAAAAAAAAAAAAAAAAAAAAAAAAAGAGGATGAATGGTGGTATCACACTTCCAGTCTTCTAACTATGCTTCAAAGATATAGTAATCAAAACAGCATGATACTGGAATAAAAATAGACACACAGATCAAAAGAATAAAATTGAGAGCCCAGAAGCAAGTTCACACCTACATAAACAGTTAATATACAATAAAAGAGTCAAGAATATACACTGGAGCAAGGAACTTGTCTTCAGTAAGTGGTGTTGGGAAAACTGGACAGATGCATACAAGTGAATGAAAGTAGACCACTATCTCACACCATACCAAAAATCAGCTCAAATGGATAAAAAACTTGAATGTAAGAACTGAAACCATGAAATACACAGGAGAAAACAAACAAAATACTCCACGACATAGGCAGAGATATCTTTGGGATTTTGTCTCAAACAGCAAGGAAAATGAAAGAGAATATAAGTAATTGAACTAAATCAAACTAAAAAGTTTTGCTCAGTGAAAGAAAATTACTAAATAAAAAGACACCCTAATGAAAGGGAGAGAATATTTACAAACCATGAATCTAATAAGGGACTGATATTTTGAACTCCAAAAAACTCATAAAACTCAACAAAAAGAAAACAAGTAACCCAGTTAAGAAATGGGCAGAGGAGCTAAATCAGCACTTCTCTAAAGTGGCTAACAGGCACTTGAAAAAATGGTCACAATCATCAGGATCCTGGGAAAATGCAATCAAAACCATAATGAGATCCCACTTCATAGCTGTGAAAAATGGCCCATATCAAAAAGACCAAAAACTACAAGTGCTGGTGAGGATGTGGAAAAAATGTAACCCTCATACACTATTGGTGAAAATACAGACTTCTCCAGCCCTTGTGGGGACCAGCATGGAAATTTCTCAAAATAATACAAGTTGGTATGCCACACGGCCCAGATACTCCTAGGTATCTACTGAAAAATTTAAAAAACTCTGATTTGAAGGTAAATACACACTCCCATGTTCACTGTGGCACTATTTGCAATAGCCAAGCTATGGAAACAAACTCAGAGCCCCAAGACAAATGAATGGGACAGGAAGATGCGGTATATACACAGTGAAATACCACTCAGCTATCAAAAAGCATAAAATCTTACCTTTGTGGCAACATGGATGAAGCTGGAGGGGATTATGCTAAGGGAAATAAGTCAGAAGGAGGATGAAAAATACTGGATGATGTCACTTATATGTTGTAGTGGCAGGAAGAGCACAGGTGCTGGTTCTCTATGAGACAGGTAGATGGGAAAGGAGGATTCCTGGAGCCCTCGGTGGCTTTTTAGGCTTTTAATGATCTTTTGCAGTAAGATAACCAGGTACAGGGCAGGCAATGGGGCCGGGGGCACAGGGAGCGGGAGACTGGCAGGCCCCCAGTCCCCAGAGAATTTTCACTCTCTCTGGGCTCTCTGGCATTCTCATGGTCTCTCTGCTGAACCCTTAATGGTCCTCTGTTTATTCTCTGCTCCCTCTGCTGCTTCTCCTTCTGCTGCATCCTCTGTGACACCGCCCTTTTAAGCCCAGTCTCTCCAGGCCCAGGTGCACCCACTCATGCAGGCCCACACCCCACTCCAGGTGCCCGCCATCAGGCATGCGTGTAGGCCTGCAGAGATCCATCATTGATGGGTGGGTAGAAAAACCTGATTATTCTTTCATTTACCTTACATATGTGGAATACAGAGAAACCAAACAAAGGGTTGTATAAAGCCAAACATAAAAACCTGACTATAGAACTGAGGCTACCAGAGGGGGAGGGGGAGGGAAAGGGCTGAGAACAAAGTGGGGAGAGGGCACAATGCACTTACGGGGGTGGACTATGGCTGTTTTGGTGGTGGTCCAGTGGGATAACAACACCTGAAGGGGGAGATTGTATGTTTCTAAAACATAAATGATATAAACCAAGGTTACCTCAAAAAATAAAAATAAGAGAGAACAATAATCATAATTCAGGTCTACAACCAAGGGGCAACCCCACAGTATTGCACCACCAGAGTTGGGGCACAGGGGAGTTTTAGAGAAGCAGGCAGAGAGATTTTCTGTGGTTAGGTTATTTGTGGTTACACCATTGGATTTATTTGCAAGTCAATTTACCTGACTCTGTTTGGTCTGCAAAATTCTCCCAACAGAAGATTGTGATGTGGGGGTCAACTGTTAAGATCAGAAGGTATCTCTTTGTTTGTTTGTTTATTTATTTATTTATTTTGTAGTGCCCTAGTGACCAAAGGACTGAGTTGGGGCCGTTTAATTTTCACCTAGAACAGTGCCGCAATGAACATACAGGTGCATGTATCCTTTTGAATTACTGTTTTAGTGTCCTTTGGGTAGATTCCCAAAAGTGGTATTACTGGGTCGTATGGAAATTCCATTTTTAGCAGTTTGAGGAATAGCCATACAGCTTTCCATAGTGGTTGGACCAGTTCCCATTCCTACCAGCAGTGTAGAAGAGGTCCTTTTTCTCCACATCCTTTCCAGCATTTGTTGTTGCCTGCATTTTTAATGTGTGCCGTCCTCACAGGTGTGAGGTGATATTTCATTGTGGTTTTGATTTGCATTTCCTTGATTATAAGTGATATTGAACGTTTTTTCATGTGCCTGTTGGCCATTTGCTTTTCTTCTTTGGAGAAGTGCCTTTTTAGCTCTTCTGTCCAGTTTTTGACTGGATTATTGGCTTTGTTTTTGTTGAGTTGTGTCAGTTCCTTGTAAATTTTTGTTATCAGTCCTTTATCAGATGTATTGTGTGCAAAGATCTTTTCCCAGTTGGTAGGGTGTCTGTTAGTTTTGGTTAATGTCTCTTTTGCTGTACAGAAGCTTTTTATTTTGATGTAATCCCATCTGTTTATCTTGTCCTTCACTTCCTTTGCTTTGGGGGGATGTTCATTGTGGCACTGTTCACAATAGCAAAGGTATGGATGCAAACCAGATGTCCAAAAATAGATGACTGGATCAAGAAGACGTGGTATATATACACAATGGAATACTATTCAGCATTCAAAGAAGATAAACACATGCAATTTGCAGCGACATGGATGGAATTAGGGGGTATCATACTCAGTGAAATAAGCCAGAAAGAAAGAGAAAATTATCGAATGGTTTCACTTATAACAGGACTTTAAGGAAACCAAATAGGAGAGACACACTCGGAGAATGGCGGGCGGGAGAATAAGGGCACAAAATGGAGTAGAAAAGAACACAAGGGACCATGGAGATGGATCACGGGTAAATTGGTGGTGGGTTACCCAAGGGGAATACAAAATGTAAAAGATATAAATAACAATAAATATATATATATATTAAAAAATTTTTTCACCTAGAAGTCTCAAAACAGGTCCCACAAGGTGAATTTCCTACATTTATAAGTATGAAGCTTCTCTAGTCACTCTGTGGGCTTTGGAGAGTAATTGGAAGGTAGATGTCACTTGAGTGAGCAGATAGAATAAATCAAAGACCCCACTTTTCTTCTTTTCTGAGTTAACTTTTTAGTACCACCTATTTTTCAGCTGTGGATTCTAGTCAGTGTTATTTTTAGCCCATCCATCAAGAATTGTGAACCATGTATTATGTATACACAGCTAACTCATCAATCAAAATTACAATAAAAATGCAAATTTATAGGGGTTTCCTATTATACAGGAAAGACTATTTGAATTCTTGGTCTGAACATATTGTAATTTTAGACCTTGCTAAAATCAATTCCCTTGAGATTTTTCCATCCACAAGCTTAGCAGTGTCTTCTCACAGTTCTTTGTTACACTTTTCTGTCAACTTGCAACTTTGAGAGCTTGGGCAAATTTTGGTAGAGATGTTTTAATCCAAAGGAATAAAAGCTTCTCAAAGGTTATCTATCTTGAACTGTGTCCAGTTTTCCATGAATGAGCTACATAATATCATGCCATGTGTTCTTTTTTACATTTGCATATCTGAATAGAGTAAGATATATATAAATTGGTCTAGTATTTGTGGATAGATGAATGACATCCATTCTCAAATACTCAGATAACTCAGTATCTTACCTAGACAAGTGAAATATGGTTTAAACAAACCTATTGGGTCTTACACTATGGGACCCTTTTTTTCTTTTCATGGAAAATATCTGGGGAGCAGCTGGCTACCAGCTGGCACCTCATACTGTTTTATTGACATGGAATTGGTGCTTTAACAAGCTCAATTATAAAAGAACTTCACCTGCATCACAGAACCCATTACCTCCCCCCTCCTTTTTTAAAACACATTGCTGATTTTTTGAGGTCTGTTTTATTATCTCAGCCAAAAATATATTTGGAATGAAAGCTTGATACTGATACTCTTGATTTAATTACAATGGAGTTAAACAAGTAAATTAAATCTGGCTTCTTTTCTGTAGGTAAGGTCAGGACTAGGTGTGGGGTAACTTGAAGATAATGGTGTTATCTACAAACTTGATTTAAGTAATAGACCTAACTAGATCTTCTGCTCCAATGAGTTAATAAAGAAATATATGTTCAAATTATTAGCCCATCTATCCTGAGGGTTTACCTTTATTTTGCTTAAGTATAGATAAAACCCAAGCCTCATCTTTGATTAAAAGCACTTCTAAATACTTCCTAATGTAACTGATGTAGTTCTCAGCACACAAATGACACTTAAGAAAGTCTATTGACTGGTTTATTGGAAGTCTATATGAATTTGCAGAAAAAATATTGATCACATGCTTAAACATTATGTTATAAACTCACACTTTCTTTTTGCATTAATTGCTGTAAATGATGATGAATTGCTGCTACTCTCTTGGTGCTGTTTTATTGCATGAACTAACAATTGTTAACCTCCTTAAGATGATCACTTGGGGAAGGGTTTAAAGAGAGATTTAAAATTACCTTTCAAACATGCAGACAAAAAAGTGATGAAAATCTGTGATTGGTGACAATAATTATAATTCAATGTGAAAACATTACTTCTGAGTAATAATCCCTTGTTGCTTTTTGTGCTAAAAGATTTATAGATCCTGGAAAGACAAAAGGTTACATGAGTAAATTAAATGTTAGTATGAAATAAGTGGGTTGACCCTTTTGGGCTTCATGTTTATAGTTTTCTTGTAGTCAATAAGGTAATTACATTTCTATTTGCTTGTAACACATGGGATTAGAGATATTTATAGGTGTCACAAAAGGAATTGGATACAGTAGGCTCAGCTCAGCAACAGTATTGCAAAAGACATGTTTTCTAAACTGAAAGTATGAAAGAATCATGTTTACTTTGTACATTATTTTAAGAGGCTTAGCTTATGCACAATATTCAATGGGAGACAGAGAAATGTCTATAGCTTTGGACATCCTTAGGGGGAACATGCTCCTGGCACAGAAAAAAAAAAAAACAAAAAAACAGACTATGCTTCTCATATTTATTATATGTATTGCATTATTTAGTCTGTTTCAAATTTTTTAATAGTTAAATTCAATTTCTCTCAAGCCCCAAGATTCATATTCAAACCATATCCCCTTGTAGCTCTCTCTGGGTTTCCTTTCTCCTCTCCCCTCCCCACCTAGCAAGATTACTATCTTCCCAATATCTGTTAACATCTCTGCTAATAGTGCTTTCCTCCTCTCTTATAGCACTTCTCAAATTGCATTGTAATTATTTGTTTACCTGTCTGTCTTTCTCACCAGACTGTGAGCTCTTCAAAGACTGAGACAGTGTTTTATTTAATTCACTGGTATACCCACAGCCTGTCAGTATCTGGCACATGATAGGCACATAATAAATGTTGAAAGAAAAAAATACAGGGAGATTAATGAATGGATGTAAATTATTGTCATCTTTGATTTATTTGGCACTCATATCATAGCATGCAAAAAGGAAACACCTATCTTATTTCTCCTTCAATGTCATGTAGTCTCTTTTCTGGAAAATGGCAGAATACTTAGCAGTCATCTTAACTCAGATTGCTTGATTCCACAATAGTGATAGCAGCACTATAATTAAAGTATATGCACTACCAAATCATTGCAAATCATACTGAGTTGCACTCTTGAAATCTACAGGTGTGATTTTTCTTGTTGTTTTCAACTGTAGTTCACTTGTTATTTAAAATTATTTTATTTAAATATTATTATTTGAAAAGAAATGATGTCTGGTTGGGTATATAAAACTTGGTAACTGAAAGGTAGAGGCAGGTAAAAAAGAGAGAAGGTAGGTATAATGACTTTAAAGCAAGTCTTTATTACTGCGCTCCCAGCAAGGTTTATAGACCCCCAGAGTGAGGTCAGCAAAGTCGCACCCTGGGTCAAGTGGGCAGAACTTACATAGGGTGGTGCTCAGCCAAGGGGGTCTGTGAGGAAACTTCAGTTATTCGGAAGAAGTTATTTTTTCTCTCAGTCCCTCTTATCAAGATGTTACATCTGGTGTTCAGGGGAGGGTGATGAGGGTGTGGGCATCAGGGTGTCAAGGAATTGTTTTCTGTATGTTACTTCCTGCTTAGGTGACTGAGAGGCCATCATGGCTTCCCTGGTGCCAACTCAGGCCCCAGCCTAACAGTAAAAAAGGCTAGACCTTTCCACTTCACTTATACAAATAGTTTAACCCTTTGCATTCCGAACCATTCTGGACATTGGCTACCAGCTACTCAACACTACTTTGCGGCGGAAACGTGCATTTACAGACCCTCGTATTATTTAGTATAATTTTGGACCCAAGTAACGTATTATAATGATATTGGACTTATATGAATTGGGTGACATCGAGGAATGTATATTTGCAAAAAAAACCAATATTTTATTGTTTATAATTTTGTACAGTATGATAAGTTTTGTAACACTCCCCAATATGCATTGCAGGCTGATTAGTGCATGTTTGACAGTAATAAGTGGTTTGACGCTTGCCACCACGCTATGTTCAAAAACCGACCTTTCTTCTGCTAACTCCCCTTATCGCTCTTTTCAAGTGGCGTCGCGAAGTGCTCGGACCGTCGTGAGCACGCATCTCACGTTCTCGTCCGACACAAAACCCACTGACATTTCTTGTATATATCTTAGTAATTTTACGATATTTTGATTTAATTTCTTGAGCATTTCAAGATAAAACTTCAGGGAAACATGCATGTCTCAAAAAGTTGCGTTGAAATAACTCAATTCCCCGTAATCACTAATAAACTGCAATGTCCCCTGAGAGGGGACATCTGAGTGATATGCTAGAATTCCGATGTCCTCTGAGAGGGGACAGCGGAGTGCAAAGGGTTAAAATAGGATCGATTCTTGGAGGGAAAATGGAGGGCTGGTTAAACACAGTGATTGAGGTGGTCAAATATGGTTGTAGTAAAAGTAAACTCAAAGACCAAGATTAACACTCAAGTGTGATGATTAAGATGACATTTGCAAACTCAGCTGGGTTTTAAATTCATCTTTTGGTTTCATTAAAAATGAAATGCCTTCTAACAGGATTTTCCTCTTATTATATAAATTTAAATAAATTTATGTGTTATGTCAAGTTAAATTGTTCCATTTCATTCATTTACACTTAAGACATGAAAAGATCTTGGTAGTGGATGAGAGACCTCTTTTTTGGTTTTACTACTTATTATTTTTTACCCTCTCTATGTTTTTTTCCCTGACATCCAAGAAAGAACCTCACAGTAGTGTATTCACCTCTGATAGAAACTTTGCTTGAAGAATTGAAAAAAAATTCACTCCCTATCCTTAGAAAATATCTGATAGATTATATTGCTTTTATAAGTAAAAAAATTAACAATATAACTTTCCAAGAAGAAAAGATTTCTTATTCACAGTCATATTATCAGTACCTAAAAGAACATCTGGGATGAAACAGAAACTCAGTAAATAAATACTGACTATGGACTAATTGATTAATGCATCAATGAATGCTATAGGATAATATACATTTTTTTTTGATGATTAAACCAGCCAAATGGAGTGCAAAGGTCATTTTCATATTTGAGGCATGTGAGGTATTTCAATTTCTGTGGGAGGTCTGAAAAACTGGAAACTTTGATTTATATACAATGCATATTTTTCCCCTGAAGAGAAAATAAGAAGTTTAGAAAAAAAGAAAGTTTCCATTAAAATGATGGTTTCTCAGAAGACACCATTAGGACTTGAAAAATGTTGGAATAGGAAGAAAAAGGAGAAAGATAAATACTGGATAGTATCATTTCTATGCAGAATATAGAGAAACCAAACAAAAGGTCAAGAAAAAGACAAAACTTGCAAGCAAACTGTAGATCTGAGGCATCCAGCAGGGGGCAGGGGACAGAGAGGGCCCAACAGGGAGGGAGGAGCGCAAGGGACTGTGGTGATGCATCACAGGGGCTCTGGTGGTGGGCGAACTTTGATGGCTACACCTGAGGGGAGATTTCAACTGATGTACAAAAATGAACAACGTAAGAAAATTTAAAAAATAAAATAAAATAGTCACCTTAAAAAAAAAGTGATTGCAAACACAGTCTATTCCTCAGGTAGGTAAAGAAAATGACAACCTAAAATACCAAGGAGTAGTCAAAAAATAAAATGATCAGAAAGGCTATTTTTTAAAAATTGTATTTATTTTTGCATAGATGAACCGGGGAATAAGCCAGAGGTGCTGGTGTGTGGGGGCGGTGAGAGAACTCACCAGAGACAGAGTGGGGAGCAGAACAGGCTCATCTACGGAAGTACACTGCTGAGGGAAGCAGCAGGCGAGGCAGGAGAGGTCTGCTGTGCCATGTGGGTCAGCTCCCTGGCTTGGGATTGAACTGAGACTGGAGAGGTAATAGCACTGAGACTTAACCAGTAGGCCACCAGGGAGGCCCCAGAAAGGCTATTTAAACTAATGATTTATGCAATTTCTGCCCACTTTATTTAACAATGAGCCTTGTCTGAATAAACATATCCTTGATCTATTGAATGAGTAAAGTTGCTGTAATTAATGTAGCATTAAGGATATTTATTTTTCTTAATTATCATCCTTTAAATTTTCTAGTTTGTATATTGCAAATGTAATTTATAAATAAATCAATATATTCTATTGGGGTCATAATCAAAGTAGTTTGGAGCACTACTCACAATAAAACTATTCATGGACAGTTAAGTGGAAGCATTTGCCATGCAAACCTCCAGAAAATTTTTCAAATGGAAATTTATAGAACACCTTTCCCATTTTTCTTAGAACTGGCTATTTGAAAAGCATGGCAGAGTCATATAGTGCATCCAGGGATGGGGGTACCTGTAACAGAATTCTGAGAGTCTTGCAAATGATAAAAGTCATTGTTTTGAATTCTCTAATGCTTAATAAAGCACTTTTAAACATCTTCGTATAATCAGTAAAAGCAATTCCTGAGAATGAAATGTGAAATCTACCACAGGATGGTAGATTCCCTTTGGAAGGTGGGATTCAGAGCCTGAGTTAAGAGGTCTGGAGGCCTGGGAAAATTTCACCAGATCTCAACCACCACAGCCAATCAACCACTAAAGTCAGTTGCTTTGGAATGGCAAATGGAGAATCTTGGAGGCCAATCCAACTGCTTGAAAGTCACCTTAAAGGCTTAAGTAAACTTAGACAGTTAGATAAAAATTTCTTTCCAACTGGAAGAGTCTAAACATAAATATAAAAAGAAGAGGAAAAATAATGAATGTAACATTTTTCTTTTCGTCAAATCTCGGAGATTTTGAACAATTTTTGTGAAACTAACTGGCAAACAGTATTGCTTGTGAGTGGTCATTACAAATGTCCCCTTGCAGGGGTCTCCCTGGTAATGTAGGGATTAAGTATCAGTGCTATCACTGCCATGGTCTGAGTTTGATCCCTGGTCAGGGAGCTGACCCACATAGCTTAGCAGACCTCTCCTGTCTTGCCCGCTGCTCCCCTCAGCAGTGCATTTCAGTAGATTCGCCTGTTCTGCTCCCCACTCTGTCTCTGGTGAATCCTCTAAACCCCCCCACACCTCTGGCCTGCACCCCAGTTCTTCTACACACACACACAAGTCTCCTTTCATCTGATGAATAAAAATAATCTCAAGAATCACCTAATACACCTTGTGTGCTGCAGGCAGCCCTAAGAGAAGACACCCTCGGCGAACAAGTCCTCAGGCTTCTGAAGAGGAGTTTCCAAATTCTATCAACAATTCTGTCATTGTAGTCGTTCTTGGCTGCATGCTCAGTGGACGTTTTTCTTTCAGTTGGACCTCACATCACTTACTTAGAATGATATACCTTCCCTCACTCCCATCCAAAGGCTGTGAACACTTTGGAAGAAAATGCTTTGGAGATGGGAGGCATTATTTCAGGAACACAATCTCCGTAGCCACTAAGCTTTGGCAAAGCTTGAGTCTGCAGAAGACATATCGGCCACATCTGTTTTGTGTGTGGGAGGCACACTATATTTATCATCCAAGATGAGTCACCTCAAAAAGGAGCATAATCTTCTTGAGCTTTTGTGTTTAAACTGCTCTCTGGTAGAGTGAGCTGTAGTGTTTAAGTTTTAAATGGTACATAGCTAGGCCTCCTGGAAGCACCCTGCCAAGAGCAACAATAGCTCGAGAGGAGAAAAATCCCCTTCCTTGCATTTGCTCCCAGCCTGTCATTTCAATGATATCACTGCTGAAGCAAAGGCAGAAAGGATTCTCAAAGGCGCACTACCCTGAAAGACCAACCCATCCCACACCTGTTCTGAAATTGGAATAGCTGAATTAGAACAGCAGGGCAATGAGACACAAAAACAAAGGATAAAAAGAACCAGAAATATTAAAAAAAACACCAGTTAAACATCTCTAATTTATTGTTTCCCATCGTCTTCTTAGTGTGGTCTTTAGCATTTTCCATGAATATTATGTCATCTGCTAATAGTGACAGTTTACTTCCTCTATTCTAATTTGATTCCTTGCCCAGTTGCTTTAGCTAGGATTTCCAGTACTATGTTGAATAGTAATGGTGAAAATGGACATCCTTGTTGTATACCTGATCTTAGAGAAAAAGCTTTCAGCTCCTCACCATTGAGTATGATGAGATTTGGCATATATGACCTTTTTTACATTAAGTATGTTCTTCTATCTCCATTTTCCTAAGAGTTTTTATCATTAAATGGATGCTGAATCTTATCAAATACCACCTCTGGACTTATTGCTATGATCACATGTTTTTTTCTTTTCTTTTGTTGATTTACATAAAATATGAAAACTAGATCTACCATATGACCCAGCAATTCCATTTGTAGGTGTCTATTCAAAGAGTGCCAAAGCACTAATTGAAGATAAACATGCACTCCTATGTTTATTGGAGCACTATTTACAATATTCAAGTTATGGAAACAACTTAAGTGCCCAGTGACAGAGCATTGGATTAAGATGAGGTGCAATGGAATACAAACTACTCAAATATGAAAAAAGGATGAACTTTTGTCACTTGTGACAGCATGGATGGAGCTGGAGAGGATGATGCTACGTGAAATAAATCAGAAGGAGAAAGAAAAATACCAAATGTATTCATTCATTTCTGGTATATAGAGAAGCCAAACAAAGGAACAGAAAAAAAAGAAGCCAAAAGAAACCCTAGAAATCTCTCTTCAGAACTGAGGCTACCATAAGAGGAGGAAGGATAGGGTGGGAACATGGCGGGCAGGAGGCCCAATGGTTTATGGTAAAGGACTAATGAGTACGTTGAGGTTGTATGTAGTGTAGTGACATACATCTGAAGAAGTGTGAACCTAGTACCCTAAATTATATTCATTGTTGTAAGCCAATGTTACCGCAAATAAAAAATTAAAAAATATCTCTCACTAATCACTAACCTTCTATAGTAGCCCATAGTAGGGATTCTGAATTGTGGTTCTCATAAAACCCTTGGTATATATCATCAGTTCTTTAAATACTTTTCTTCAGTTCCCAAAGTCTAAACAAAAAATCCCAGTAACTTTAGACCTCTTTGTAATTTTGTCTTGGAGTCTCTCAAAAGTTCTTTTTCACTATAGTAATACTAAGTATTATTGATGAATTGTATCCATGAGATAAACACAGTTTTCAAAAGGAAAATGTTCAGCTTTGATAACTTTCTGAAGTGGAAGTTGATGGCCACTGTTTTCCCTCCTATCAACTATGTCTTAACTTTGCTCTCTATATTCTTGGGTAAGATTCTTATCGGGACCAATATAGCTCTGTGACTTAAGTCATCAATGACACAGCGTTGGGTTTATGAGTGGAACAGAACCCGTAATACTCCCAGGATCTATCTTTATATCCTGTTCAAAAAGATAAAGAGGCGTAATTTAAATAATAAGCATGTCTGCTTCTCTTTGGAGAGGATTATAGTAGGACATAGACAAAGGATTTAGCTGACACCTTTTCTGGCACTGAAATTGAGTGCTGGGTGGGAAATTCAGTCCCCACTCAGGTTCAGTCTTTGCTAACAATTTGAAGGTAACATTGTCCATGGCCTAATTAGCTTTATGACCAGGTAATTGTGCAACTCTGTCTAGGTGCCTGGAGAGGCATAGGAATAGTCTCTCTGTTCCATCCCAAGAAATGTCTATGCAGCACTGTCTTTAAATGTATTCCTGGGTTTAAGTAATAGAGTTCCTCTTAAAATGTAAATGTAATTTGGAAGACATCATGTATTAGGCATTGTCAATCCTCAAATTTTTCTGATAGGTTTTTTTCCCCTTGTATTATAAGGAAGAGTTTGTATGAAGACAATATTTTTTTTTTCATAGAAGAACTGGGGTGAAGGCTAGAGGGTCGGGGGTAAGAGTATTTACTAGAGATGAGTGGGGAGCAGAACAGGTGGATCTACTGAAATCCACTGCTAAGGGGAGCAACGGGCAAGATAGGAGAGGTTTGCTGTGCCCTGTGTGAGTCAGCTTTCTGCCTGGGGATTGAACTCAGGCCACAGCAGTGATAGGACTGAGACTTAATCTCTAGGCCCCATGGAGGCCCCACTTTCCCTTCCATTTAAAGTCATCTTGTGAATTAGTCACAAGGAAGGTTAGAAAATCATATTATAGATTACAATTGGTAAAGAATTACTCAGTGCAGGTTATGTTTATTATCCTAGGATTGAAGGAATTAGTCCCCTTTTTTAGGGGACCTGAGATTATGGATGGTTCCAAGAAAAAACAGTACTATTGATGAAAAAATAATGAAAGATATCTGACTGTAGGTCAAGAAACTTAAGATGAAAATCTTCAGAATATACTATACATATTATAGATCTTCTAATAAATTCTGTATTGTTCCTAGAGTATAATAAACATCAACTTATCAACTTGTTCAACTAACAAAATTAAATAATAGCTGAAATAACAAGGAACCATTGAAGATTGTGTGGAACTAATATTCATCCTTTTCTTCCTGCTTCATTTGCTATCCCTTGTCTTTTCCTTTTTCCTCTTCCTCTTCCTCCTACCTACTCCTTCTTCTTTTTTTTTTACTGCTGTTTTTGTCACTTATTCTCATTATTTCCTCTTGCATCTACTTCCTATCCCAACTCTACAGGCATTACCCATCTATAAGGGTAATTTTTCTATCACTAAGCTCTATCTTCTTCACTAAGCTTTCTCTAACCTGTCAAAACCCACATTGATTTCCTAATTTGGGATGAATATGTAGTTACACACTATCTTATATGGTTCCTTGTTTCTTCAACTGGTGTTTAATTTTGTTACTTAAATAAGATGATAAATACGTTGAAGGTTGAAATCAGATCCTTATTTATTTATCCGTAGTCACACAATAATTAGAACAATCTTGGATGTATAGAGTCTCCTAATTGTCATTGAGTAAATTATGAGTTCTTAATAAATACTCCTTCGTCAACTATCTTCCTCTCTATGCTCATAAAAACACACACATTATTTTACTATGAAGAGAGGGAAGAAAATGATTTATTGATGATCATAATTTACTTGGCATATTCATATTTATCTCCTGTTTGGGTAAAATCTATCCTTTACTCCTTTACTTCAGCTACTGCTCTAGCGGAAACAAACAAAAAAGTGATCCAGGGCAAATCCACAAAAGAAAAGCAAACAAACCAAACCAATAAAAGATACCCCCAAAAGTCACTACAACAACAAAACCCAATACTCATGAAATGAATAAAAAAATACATTTATAAGATCAACGTAGAAAATCATATTATAGATTACAATTGGTAAAGAATTACTCAGTGCAGGTTATGTTTATTATCCTAGGATTGAAGCAAATATTTGAAGTGAATTAATACTGGACAGAGTGGCATCTGATTTTTTCCCACATAATCCATTTTAGATCAAGAGTACTTTGTGGCAAGAACATGAAATCAGTTGAGACCAGCTGACCTTTGCAAAGAATTGTAGCTGGTTAACTTCATAGTTCACTTCATATTGTATTTGAGACATGAAAGAAAAATCTCCCAGTTGCCATCTGCTGAATTATTCCCCTCCCTCCCTTCCTTCAAACCCCACACCGAAAACCATCTCTACCACAAAGCCCTCCAATGGAAGTTGTGTGCGACCCCTGCTCTACATATCATAGCAGTGAAGCAGCCGTTTCAATTCTTGATTAATTTAAACAAGCAAGAAGACATTTCAGTAAGAATAGGATTCAATATGCAGGAGGGCCTTTCGAATTTTTTTCTTTTTGAATAAAACATTTTTGTTTTTGTTTTTGCTATGATGGCTCTCCTAGTTTGCCAAATCAGTTTGGAATTAAGTGTATGATAAAAATAATTGAGTTTATTGTTATGCTTACATTTTCTGGGTTAAGGACATAAACTCCACACAGTATCTGCTAAGATTACAACCTATCCAGCCAGATTCTTTTTTAATTATAGCTTCTCTCTGGCTGAAATGAAAAACTTTTCTAAATGCTTGATAACAGAATGCTTCCCAGGGCTGTTAGTGCTGTAACTCTTGTACAAAATGAGGGGCACTAATGTTGCAAGAACTGAAAAATGTACTATGGAGAAATGCATTTCTTTCTGCACGGGGTCCTGTTCCTCAGTGCTTCCCAGGGAGGCCAGAGCTGGATGAACACCAACACCAGGAGACTCCAAATACTTGACTAAATTGGATAGTTTATGGAAACTCTACCACAAAGACATTCCATGTGTGCGGTGGAGTTGGGGTTTGGCTATGTGCTGGGCCTCAGGCCTGCATCTGTGCTGTGTCTTTGTATCTCTGAGCTTGGACTGTTCTTCTTTAGCTGTTCTGTGTCACTGTTGTAGTATAAGACCACCTTCTCTCTACTTCAGGCAAAATTATACATATTTCAATGATTTTCCGCCTAACGGTACATTTCTCCCTCACTGAGAATCTGAATTCCCATTTTCCTTTTCCATGGAGCTCCCACTTCCCGCTGACCTTGATAGTTGTGGTTGTCGAGAGACTTGACTTTGTTTAATCAATGAGCCAACTTTGGGAGCCAACGGTGAGGACAAGCATGGTGCAAACAAAAGAGAAAGACGTTACTTTTCCATATTCTACTTTTACACGTTAACAGTTGGGAGTGAAGGGACCTTTCCCTTCTGCATTACAAAACATTTTCATTATGTTACTGCTATTCATTCCTTCTATGAGACTTTCCTTAAAATAGCTTCTTCCTATTATCTATCATACCCTGAGATGCATTTCAGGTTATATAAAACCTTCCTTTCCACATGTTCCTGGCATCGTCCTCTAATACTTTTGACCCTGAATTTTCCTTGTTCTGTTTCCTTTCCACTTCTGATTCTGCAAACCTGCAGCTCATTGCTTCCTGAGCAACAGGCTGAATATTATCCTCATCAATGAGGGTTTTGATTTCTGAGCTTTTCCATTTAGCACTTCCCTGCCCCAGTCACATTTTTCCTTTTTTACCTGTGTCTTTCCCCCATCCAGTGCAGCGCTGACTCTCTGCCTTCAGCAATGTTCTGTGCTCACATGGGTGATTCTTGTATCGCCTGTGGAAGAGCTGCAAGCACAGACAGCATTTTCAGTTGACCTCTGATGTCCCCCTCATCAAATCTCAACCTCAATAGCCTATACCAGTTGCTTCCCTGCCTTTTTTTTTTTGAGACTATAAAATGTATTTAGAGAGAGACAAAACAAAATATAAAGCCTTCTTTAATTGTTGAAGACACTACTTTTACTCTCCATGTTTCTTACTTTGAAAATTAATTTCAGGCCTTCTTGGTGGCCTGGGAGTTAAGTCTCAGTGCTATCACAAAGATGATACCTGAGTTCGATCCCCGGCCAGGGAGCTGACCCACATGGCGCAGCAGACCTCTCTTTACTTGCCTACTGCTCCCCTCCTCAGTGGATTTCAGTAGATTCACCTGTTCTGCTCCCCACTCTGTCTCTGGTGAATCCTCTCACCCCAAACCTCTGGCTTACATCCCAGTTCTTGTATTCATAAATAAATAAAAATAAACCTTAAGAAAAAGAAAAAGTTAAAAAAAAATCACAATTCAGCTTTAGCATTCAATTTAGCAGTATGGCTTCTTGTCATCTGCCAGTACTATTATAATAGTCCACTACTTTAAGGAGAAAGAATATCAGGTTCACTTGCATTTACATGCTGTAATCCTCTCCATACTCATTCTCTTCCTCTCATTCCAGCTTACACTTTATCCCTCTGGCAATATTCTGAATTCCAAACATTACCAGTGATTTCAGGTTACTGCACACACATCTACTTTTCCTGTGACATCTTCACTCTTTCCCAATCTGCAGACATATACCTTTTAAATAAAAAACAAAACCCATGCATTCAACAAATATTTATTGAATACCTACTATTTATAGATATTTCATAAATGTATGGAATGCTAGGAAATAAAACTCAACAAATACAGACTTGTGTACTTGCTACTTTTGATGTACCAATTGAATTCTTTACTTTATTTAAATACTTCTAAAATATGTCCTAACTCACTAAATTCACTTCCTTTACTTTTATTCTAATCATTCCCTTCAGAAGTTAATTGCAGTCTGGTTTTGCCTTCATTCTCTCAAGGATTAAGAGAAAAGCTATTTTGTGGTCTTATTAGAAGATCTTTTCTCTGGCTTTATAATGGATTTTTTGGTCTTACTAGCTTTTCTCTGTCATTATCCCTATTCACTTTGTCTTGTATTCTGCTTTCCTTTTTTCAAGTTTTCCTCTTATATCTCAGACTTCCTCTATATCTCCCCATAATTTAAGTCTGACTGTTGCTTAAAGTATTATCATAAGCCTCATGATGTTTTCTTTTTAATCACTCTATCAGGAACAATTGTGTTTTAACAAGTTCTCATTGTCATCTCTTGGGCCTTCTCCCCAAATTATATTTCAACTCTCACCTTCTACCTCCTCTGCTACCCAGCTGACCTTGCTAGCTATTCTAATTGAATAGCCTTCCATATCTTGAATATAGCTTACAGCTATAATGTAGATCTTGAATATTGAATTGCAGAAATTCAATTGCCTAGAAATTCAGACTAGCAAGATCAAAGATCTGGTGGAAGTGCACCAAGGCATGAGTCTAATGCATATGATCATTTTATATACAATTATGTGAGGCCAAACAGAGCACAAGGGACTGTGGTGATGGTTCATTTTGAACTGGTGGTGGGGATTTTATGGGGATTACACCTGAGAGGAGAAAGCAAATATTGCACAAAAAGGAACAATTACGTAAAATATAAATAAATAAATAAATAAATAAATAAAATAAAATTACCTGCAGCCAAAAAACCCAAAAAGCAAGGAGAAGGAGACACAACTACATACATCAACAGGCTGAGCAACAGGCTGAATGTTAGCCTCATCAGTGAGGATTTTGATTTCTGAGCTCTGACTCTGTGGTTCTAGGAAGAAAGAGTAAGATCAGGAGAAAAATGTCTGTTACCTAAATGACAACCTGGGTTATGTGGTCAGCTTATGTGTCACATATATATGGCAAGGACCCAATTACTGATACAACTCTTGTGCTTTTGTATTTCCTATTTACTTGACCTTCTTCCATACTGATACATCAATCTGTCATCGAATCTTTTAAATCTCACTATGTTGTCATCTATGAGATGACTCTTTTGACTCTTTCATTCCATGAATTTTTCTTTCTCAATCTTTTTCATATGCTACTTCACTTTTTGAATTTTCAAATATTGTTTATTTCCTTGGATTCTGTTATTGGCCCTCTTTCTCTTTAGCTTAACTTCCCTCAGGCAAACTCATTCAGATTCTTGATTTTGACACCATCCTATTTTGTTAATTCATAATTCAGGCCCACAGTTTTGATATCCCTCTCAAGTTTCAGGCTCATATATTTAACTACTTTCTAGTTAAATCCATCTAGATTCCTTATTCATCATGCTCAAATACAACATGTTCAAAGTGGGGCTGATTTTTTCTCTCTTTCTAAACCCACACATCTTTCTGATGTTTCCCATGTTAATTAATTGCAACATTATTCACCTAGTCATTCAATCCAGAAATCTGGAGTCATCCTAAACTATTTCCTCTCCCTCATCCCCCACATGCAATCAACAGCCAGTCTTACTAATGTTACCCCGTGATCCTGTCTCAATCTCTTTTTATACTTTTCTGCTTCCACCCATCATCACTGTACATTTGGATTGTTTCACTCACCTAACCCCTACTCTAGCTGAGTACTGACTGGCCTCACCATGTCACATTGGCCTTCAAATACTCTGGGTGCTATATCTGAAATACAAATCAGGCCACATCTCTTTCCTGCTTCTAACCTTGTCATGCCTCTTTATTGTGTATTGAGCCAAGCTAAGCTTCTTATTACAACTTAAAAACCCTTCTGGTCCTTAGCTGGGCTCTTAACATTATTATGTCCTCTTATACTTTACTTTAAAGTCATTGCCTAAAACTGAACTCATGATTTATTTTTATCCACTTTTCATCTTCCAAACATGTGCCTCCTCTTCTATTCATTATAATTTTATTCAGTCTTCTAAACTAGAAAATAAGTCAATGTTTATTCCTTTACCTATCACCAGTAACTCCCAATAATTGCTAACCAAACATAATTAATTTTATGTCAGAAAGCATCAATCAATCAAATCTTGACTCTCCATTGTATTCCATTTTTAATATTTCTTTTCTGAACTACAGCAAAATCTTGATACTACTGAGTAGCTTTTTTAGTGTTTGATGGATCCATTCTGTGTCGTTCTTTGGGTATTCCTGAAAATGTTCCAAAAATCATTGAGCATTCCTAGAGGGAAAGGAGATATGGTAGTCCCCACTATGTCCCCAATAAATCCAAATACATTGATAGATGTGCAGTCAAAACCCACTCAACCATTGTTTCTGGATAGACATTTCTTTCCCAGGGTTTTTTCAGTAGCAGAAGGTATTAGCATAAAATAAGGGTAGGATAATTGTTATCTTTTAGCAAAGAGCTAGGAAGGATTTATCATAAAATGAAGGGATAAGGCAGTATTCATTATCTAAATAATCTCATCGTCATCCATATTCACCTTCTTGCTTAAGAAAGTTTTGAAGTTATTAATGCTTTTTATGAAAAATATAAGCAGCTGAGTCCTCAAAGTTTGAGAGAAAACTCATTCAAGAGATTTTGTGCTCCTTATTTTTGATTTGACAAAAATGGTGTTATAAAATAACTTTCTGGGAAGTGGTTTCCATAAAAGGACTGTTAACTTTCTTTTTTACCCGTGCCAATTCAGTAAAACAGCTCCAAATTCAAGGCTTACATGGAGGCCCAATGAAAAACTGCCTGCTTTTAATAATTCAATAATTTCAAAAAGGTCCCTAAAGGCATGAACTCAACATATACTGTTAATGAAAATAGGAAACTTGGGAAGAGCGTGAAGAACCAAGCCTGCCTAGGAACTGAAGGTGGCATTAAGATGCCCTCTGTTTCACAGTTTATGGAGTGATTATAAAAAGTGGTCGCTTACAATGTTCAGAGGAAAGCTTTGTGTTTATTTTGTTGGAAGGTACAGACAGTTCACGGTTTTCACCAGTTCATTTTGGGGGTCCTGCTTTTCACCACATCTCTTACTGGACATTTAATAATAAAGACTCATGTTTCACTTTTCACCAACCACAACTACTCCTGGGGTGGCTTCCACTGACATCTGACAGCACATGCGTAATCAGGATGTAACACAAGACCAGCCAGGCTTGGCCTTGTAGGAATCTTCTTTAAGTTACATTTGCATCAAACACATGCTGTCTAAAAGTGAAGCCTGCCTTTAATGTTGGCAAGTTGATGATGGTGAAGAAAAAAGTGTCTGTGTTCTCTGAGAGGATAACCTTATCTTGAATGTTCTTGTGGAATGTCAGTAGTCCGTCTGAACAAAGAATTCCTTGTAAGGCCAAGACGCCTTTTGAATTTATTTTTTCATTGAAGACAATAGTCTCTGGGGAGAAAACAGAGTTAAAGTAAACCACAGTGTAGATCACTGGCATTTATAATTAATATGATTTTTATTTTTCTTGGTCACCCAAATGGCAGGTATATGCCATTTTGAGTCAATTATCCACTTTTAGCATTTTTCCCATACCACCAATTTCGGCAGTCTAGACAGTGTGGTTGTTCTCTGGTAAGTGGGGGCTTCTTTCTGGGAAGTGATTTCTTTTGGCTCATGGAGGAAGTCTCAGTTGACATGGATAACTCTCCCCACACATTTCCTTTGCCAATATATTTCAATATCTATGATGCCATAATAAATTAATACATCTGTATCACATTAATACTACATTAGTGCCATGCAATGGTAACATGATACAATAGAAACATTGCTAGCCTCCCTTCCCCCCCACTCCCAAGACTTTCACAAGTCTCTCTTGGATGAAAACCATTACTGACAATTCCAGTGCACAGATCTTATGTCTGTGAAAAGGCAAAATAGACATGTCCGTGGTGCCTTTGAGTCATATAAACTGTCTTGTTATCAACACCAACACTGCTGTCCAGAGATAAGAAATGCAGACATTCAGGCTAGTTGCTCTGTGACTGCTGCACTTTGTATAACCCTAGGCATTTTCCGAGTGAGCATTATTAGTTTGTCATTCTCTGGATAATTGCTCATAAATCATCGCTTCAATTGTTCAGGATTCCATAATGTTTCTTGCCAAAAAGAATATTTGATAGATATTCCAAAAGTATTTACTTATAAGATATTTGGATTTCAACTTTTCAAAATGATAGAAAAAAACATGAGGAAAGAAAATTGACTTTTTCTCGAAGCCAAGTTTGATGGATGTAATTTTCATTTCTAAAGTGAATAATGCAGATGCATTAATCTTAGCTAGCCCCTTACTTTCTACCACATTCCTAAACAGCTATCACTTCTTCCCAGTTGATTTTGGGCATAGTATATTTCTTGTTGTGTAAATTGACTCTTTCCATAAAGTTTTCAGAGAAAAAAATATTGTAATTTTTGGGTTAATTGGGTTATTGTTTCATCAAGACTTTACAAACTAACCTAAACCTTTGTACTGTGTTTGAAACCTATTGTCTTGTGCTTTTACCATCATAACTAAAAATCAAAAACAGCTGCATACCTCTGACTATGCTTTTCACATTTTTGAAATATGTCAGTAGGTTTATCTCTTCATATCTCCACACTAAATAGACCCAGCTCCTGTGACCTCTCTTCAGAGAGACAATTTTTCAACCACTTAATCATTTTCATTGCTCTTATTTGGATCTGCTCCAAAGGCTCCTTCCTTGGGTGGCCCCAGTGTCGGGCAGTTGGCTGTAAAGTTCTGAGTAGTGCTGACCTCATGGGATGTTGCATCATTGGTCATTGGAGACACACAGCAAGAGCCTGGGGTTCTATCCAGGTAACCGCCCTCATTGCACTCAATCCCATTATGTGAAAATCCACATAGAGCTAAAAACTAAACTTGTTAAGAAAATTCACCATAGAACTACTAAAAAAAATACCGCAATATGTATATATGTAGAAGACAGGATTTGTTTTCTAAAATGTATGTATGTATGACTTTTCAGAGCATATCCATCATGTGAAATAAGGTACACCATACCCACCTAGTCATTTACTCATTCATTCAAGAACATTTGTCAAATACTAAGTGTAATTTGATAACCATTGGAGATATAAAAATTAATACCTTTTCTCACTTATCTTGGCTAATTGCCTTAAGAAGTGTATAGTTTGATCTTTGGAATCAATTAGATCTATGTGAAATCAACTCTGTCAGTTGATTTTTTTTTAGCAATTTTTATATGCTAAAAATTATCAGCATATATTTTCCCCAAATCTTAATTTCCTCATCTTTAAAATGAACATAAAGATAATTATGTCTCATAGTAAATAGGTGGCAAAGTTTAAATAAGAAATAGAGATAAATAGTTTGACAAACAACTTGATTATAATCCAAGGTCTTTCCCATACCAGACAATTTTTTTTGATTGAATGAATAAATAATGCACTAAAAAAGGGCCTCACTAGTAGCGTAGGGGTTAACGTCTCAGCACTATCAAACTGTTGCCAGCCACTGAGGCCAGAGTTCAATCCCTGGGCAGGGAGCCGACCCACATGGTGCAGCAGACCTCTCCTGTCTCACCCGCTTCTCCCCTCAGCAGTGGATTTCAGTCAATCCATCTGTTCTGCTCCCCATTCTGTCTCTGGTGGATCCTCTCTCCCTCCCATACCTCTGACCTACACCCTAGTTCTTCTACGCAAAAATAAAAAAATTAATAAAATTTGGTCAGCAGTTTTCACTGTTATTGATGAGGAGGTAAAGGAGCCTACCTTGGCTTTTCCTTTTGTAGTTTAGAAGATTGGATAAAATAGTAACAAATATGAAGATGAGAAACATAAAAATAGTGAGTTTGTTCTACTCAGGTAGCTTAAAATGTGCTATGTAGAGTTGTAAAGTAATTTGTGTTTTAAGAGAAAGGATGGGGATGGAAATGTAGACTTGGAAATTAACATCGAGACAGCATTCAGAGTTAGAGAATGAACAAAGCCTCACATGGACTTTGAGATACATTACAGTCTTCATCGACTCACCATTCCTAAGCTATATCAAACTTACTAAAATGTTCTTTATTTCAAATATAACTTACCTTAGAACTGTCTCTTTAATACACTTTAATCGTATATCTTTGCGTATCTATTGTTAGTTCATTTAAAATTTAACTCTGTTTTCAAGAGATTAGCCCCTGCACTAAAGACAGTTCTTTCTCCAAAACAATTTGTCAAAGTGGACCTGGGGTCCAGTCGTATAAGACTACATTGAGGTCACTCCCTTCATTGAAACACAGATGACAGCAATATGTAGGAATACTGGGCTTCGTGACATGATCAGGAAGTCTGAACTAACATGGGAGGAAACAGTGGCTGCTTGTGATGTCACTGTAAAGAAAGCTATTGACTGAAGATCCACTTGGAATCATTGAGAGCACACTATAACTCAACCGATTCTATTTGATCTGAAATCCAGATATATTCTAAATACTCCCCCTTTGTCTTCTGAGCCACAGGAAACTGGCCACAGCTGACTTGTGGGTGTTGGAATGCTCTTTCACCCTCAAATCCTTTGGTGAAGCAATCATAAGACTAAGCAGCCAAAGAAATCCAGAGTCATTATAGATCATCCATAATCATGTACAGAATTCTCTCAAGTGGTATCATCTGTAAATAATGAATATAGAGTACTTAGAATATTACTGTCAAAAATTTGGAAATTTCCTTGCATTTCTTTAATTGGAGTAAATCTGGAATTTAAATAATTTTCAATTAAAATGTGAACGATTCTTTATATAAGATAATTTTATTCTTGCTCCACTTCTTTTTTTTTTTCTAGCCCCTCAGCAGATAAGGAAAATAAAAACTTGGCTGCAGTTAAAACTAAAGTTCAAAGATATGTCTGAATTATATCATTACCAAACCAAAACTAATGACCCGAATCAGTCACGACTCTGAAGAAGGAATGTCTTTACAATGTTTAACTGTTTCTTCTTAATGTCTTGTTGCCCCCACGCTCTAAACATTCACAACTTCATTACAGGGTATTTATTAGTAGCTTTTACTAATTTAAAAAAAAAAAGTGTTTAGTTCCTAAAAGGAGAATCCTTTCCAAACCTAATAGTATGTGCTTTGAAATAATTTCCCACATTAAAAAAATATTTATTTCTCTGACAGTCATTTCCTAAAAGCCCAGTCACTCATTTCTCCTAGTTCCATTCTCAGCAGGTGAGAGTTAGCAAACATCGCAAATCCTTGTGCATGATTTTGGACGCCAGTGGGAAAATATGGAGAAGAAAATGGATGCACACAAAAGAGAAATTTCAAAGGTGAAAGTTCCATGTCCTTGGGATCATTTGCTAAAATTAATTCATGAGATGAAGGACTCTTGGCCACATCTTCAATCAGACCACTGTGGTGTGCCCTGGCAGCTAACGTTCACAGAGCAAGGCCAGATGCAATGAACCTTGAGTCTCCTAACATCCCTCATCACTGCCTTTTAGCTGATACTTCCCTATCATTTTTTTCCTGAGCAGTTCAATTTGAAAAGTTTTTATGGAAGGATTATTTTCATATAATATATCAGAGATAAATATATCAGTGGGGTAAAAAATTTTTTCTACAAAGATAAGATTCTGCCATTTCTTTTTTACTAGATGTCCCATTAAAAAAATCAAACTTTTATGACTTTTAGATAGTCCTAATAAATTACAGACATATTAATGATTTAAAGAAGTTGATCCACTCCTTTTTTTTTTTTTGGTAATTACAACAAATTGCAGCTTTTTCTGAATCTTTGAAAAAGTATCTAAAATTATCATTGCACAATTATTTAGTTATTTTTAAATACATTTTTGTAGAAACAAAGATGCCAAATAGTCATTTAAATTTTATGTCCACAATTTCTTACTTTTTGTCCAAGAATTTAAGTAACCAGATGATTTAGCTCATGATGCTTCCATGGATTAACCCACATCTGTTTCATAAATCTAGAAAGGCTTCTTCTGAGAATTGTCCAGTATTTTTTATGAGACTAATGGACTAAACCCAGGCCTTCTCTCTCTCTGTCTCTGTCTGTCTCTTTCTCTCTCTCTCCCTCTCTCCTCTCTCTCTCTCTCTTTCTCTCTTCCTCTTTCCCTTTCTCCGTGTGTGTGTGTGTGTGTGTGTGTGTGTGTGTGTGTGGTGGGGGGGGTGTGCCTTTTTTTCTGGAGAGATCTGCTGTATCTAAAAAAGTAGCTATAATGAAGGCTCTATAAAAAGGTAACTGTGGAAATAAAAGAGTTAATTTTTTTTTAATTAATACTCAATACACTTTTCAGTTTACTGCAGGGTGAGTCTGTAGACACAGGGAGCAGATCGGTTTTTTTTTTAAGTTAGAGGATATGGGTTAAATATTCTAGATATGATCTGCTTTTCTTCATCCCTCCACTAATAAATATCTATTGAACACATTATGTGCTAGATACCGTATTCAATGCACATATTGGGTTGTCAAAAAGTCACAATGTATTTTTTTTAGAAACATAGAAAAAGTGCATCGTGACTTTTCCAACAACCCAAAATATGCATACCATGTAGTATAGAGTGTACCCTACTATGTAGTGTAGCTTCAAGCAAGTTATTTAACTGAGAGCCTTGCCTTTTGAATATGTAAAATAGGGAAAATAATGCCTTTGTAGCAGGGTTGGAAAATGACAGCACAGAACAGTACAATACAAAGCCTGGCACAGTACATTCATATCTGTGCCCACTGGTTCCCAATTCATGAGCCATTGTGACCTTCTGAAGCAGGGACTGCTGCATGAACATGTTGTAGGACAGAACACAGAGAGAAAGAACTTGATCTGGACTATGGCATCATTGTCATTTTTATCTTCACAATAAATAAAGGAAGGTGGTGTGAGAGTGGAAAGAACACAGTAGGATTGTCCCAAGGAATTTTGGCCAGATCTGTGTTCAGATCTTGGACATGCCTAATGATATGCAGAGTTACTGAGGATTAGTTAGTGGGCCTTTCTGAGACTCAGTTATCTCATCTGTTAAATGGAATAATAATATGATCTCATACTATTGTTGAATGAACCATGATGGAACCTAGCTCAATAAGTGGCACTAATTATTACTGTTGTTGTCATTATTCTGATTAATAAGGGTCCCTGGAAAGCCCTACTCAGTTCACTATTTATGCTGCTTTCTGGCTTTTTAAATTGTGCTTTTATGAATTAATGGTGGAAGGACAAATACAGTCAGCTGGGAAAAAAGTTGAGCCGTCCATCTCTAATAAAAACAATTTTCCAGAATTTGTTCCCATGTTTGAAGGAAAAGTAACTACGAGGGCAATCCATGAAGAGAACTACTATGCATTTGGATATGCAATAAAGGTCATACATAGACAATGTTGGACCTCTAGGTAGAAAAGTACTCAACACTTTCCTGTGGAACATTTCATAGACTGTCTTTGAACAAATTCCTGACATCTCGTGAACTAAAGGAAATGTTATTTCCTCTTACTTAAACAAATCAATATGTTCTTCCAATTTATCTTCTTAATTGTTACTTGTTCATCTATTCATGTTTTAAGCTCAGTTTAGAAAAGAACTATTTATTTTCCTATATCAGCATTCTGCTCTTTCTCATACGTGCATTGCTTATTCACAGAAAATGATAGAAAATCCTCCATGTGAAAGGTTTACTGAAAGTAACAGCACTGACATTATTTTATCTGTGATGATGGAAAGATAATCCACATCTGAAAGTACTTGGTGCGTCAGCTTATTTTGAGTGACAGAAGCATAATAGAATCTCCTAAGCATTAACATTCTACAATAACATAGCGTTGTCATCCTTTGTCTGATCCTGGCTCACGCAAATCTCTCAGTGTTTCAAATTCCTAACAAAAACTAGAGAAATATACCCAAAGCTGTTATGTGGAAATGGATTAGGTGTAGCTTTCAATCTTTAAACAAACCCTTAATGACATAAAAGTCCTATTTATATACTTCTTAAGAGATGTTTATGGACAGGGTGGAAATGGAGAATCTAGGTCTCATAATCATTTGCATGTCTAAATCCTCCATATATTCTGTTTCTTAAAGAATTAGCCTTTCCTGTCCTTTCTGCACATTTGATATTTTGGTTTCTTAATGCTGATCTGCAAATTGTTTTTAAAAAGCTCAGAGAAAAATTCTATATCCATTTGAATCTATAACTAGGGACATCCTATACCATTCCATTATTTACTTATTTTTGATTAAAATAAGAGATCAATATGAATTAAAGAATTGTATCTAAGACTAGAAACTCTAAAATGCACGAAGAAAACTTAGGCAAAACACTCCATAATGCTATCTTCAGTCATGTTTTTGGGGACTTGACTCCAGCATCAAGGAAAACCAAAGCAAAAATAAACAAATCAGACTACATTAACCTAAAAAGTTTCTTCACAGTGAAAGAAACTATCATTAAATGAAAAGATAGACTAGGAAATGGGAGAAAACTTTTCACATCATGCATTTGTGATCTACCAGATCTACAATAACTCATACAATTCAACAAAAAGAAAACAAAGAATCCAGCAGCAACAACAAAAATGGGCAGAAGAGCTAAATAGGCATTTGTCCAATGAGGACATGCAGATGGTTAACAGGCACATACAAAACATACATCACTGCTCCTCAGGGAAGGGCAAATCAAAACCATGCTTCTTTAAGAATGGACCCATATTAAAAACAAACAAACAAACAAACACCCCAAGATAGAAAGAATGTTGGTGATGATGTGGAGAAAAAGGAACCCTTGTATATTGTTGGTGGGAATGTAAGTTGGTCCAGTCATTATAAAAACAATATTGAGTTTCTTCAAAATGTTAAAAATAGATATGTCATATGATCCAGCAATTTCACTCCATGTAATTTATCTCCAAAATTCAAAAACACTAATTTGAAGAGTTACATGCACTCATGTTCATTGAAGTACTATTTACAGTAACCACATTATGAAAACAACCCTAAAGTTTGGATTAAGAAGATGTGGCATATACACAATGGAATATTACTCAGCTGTAAATAAAGATGAACTCTTGCCATTTGCAATGACATACATGGAACTGGAGGGGTTTACGCTAAGTGAAGTAAGTTAGAAGGAAACATCTAGAGAAAGAAACAAAGGAAGTGAAAAACTAAAACAATCCCTAGAAATAGGACTGCAAAATTGATGATACTGGGGGAACGGGAAAGGGGTAAAAAATAAAGGGTAGGGGGAGAGGGCCCACTGTTCTAGGGTGGAAGATTATGGGTGCTTCGGTTTTAAGTATGGCATATTAACATACATCTGAAGAGTTGTGAATCTGTACCTCTGAATATATACAGTGTTGTAATCCAATCAATGGAAAAAAATAGGAGGAAAAAAAAAGGAGTTTGTCAAAAATGCCCTCCATATCCTTTTTAGTGTTCATATTCTCAGAGCTCAGATTTGCTCCTGAATGCTTACCATGTGCACTAAATCCAGATCTCTGGATCTTTCCTTCTAGGATGCAGGCTTGCCTGCAGAGTCATCCCTAGTTCTCTACCCATCAAACCTTACCAATTTTGGTTCTTGTTCTCCCAGTTTTATGCTTCTAAATAGTGCTCACATGGGAACAGCACGCTGAGGATAAATGTAGCACTGGACTGAAGATTAAGAGACAAGTCAGGAGGTTCCTACCTGGTGGCGGAGGGGTTAAGTCTCAGTGCTATCACCTCTGTGATCTGAGTTCAATCCCCGGCCAGGGTGCTGACCCACATAGGACTCAGCAGACCTCTCCTGTCTTGCCTGCTGCTCCCCTCAGCAGTGGATTTCAGAAGATCTGCCTGTTCTGTTCCCCTCTCTGTCTCTGAGGAATCCTCTCACCCTCTGCACCTCTGGCCTACACCCCAATTCTATGCAGAAATTAACAAATCTTTAAAAAAATAAAAAGTCCTGACAATATGTGGGGTCAGTAACTGTAACTGTGCTAGGCACTATTTTAAGTGCCAGCTATGGGACAGCGCAGTAGGGCTAAGTCACTTGCATAAAGCAATACAGCAAACAAGAGGGGAAGCAGGACTCTGGTCCAACGGTCTGGCTTCAAAGTCTGTGTATTTAATCACTCTGCTGTAGGGCTGGTGCCTGGCCTTGTGGATCTCTCGTGGTCTCAATTTATTCTGACAAATAGAATTTAGACAGCTGTTAAGATGACTTCACATGATAAAAATGGTAGCGTTCTAAGGAGGAACTGATCAGAATCAATTGATTTACTTTTAAGACTAGTGTTACCTTTAAGGCTAATCTACAAGTATTTTTCTTTAAATTTTTTTTTAATTTCATATGTATTTTACATCATTCTTCCTTTTTGTATAATATTTGCTTTCTCCTCTCAGGTGTAGGCCCCATAAAATTCCCACCACCAATTCACACGCGCACCGTCTCCACAGTCCCTGTGCTCTTCCCTCCTCTGTTTTGCTCCCTCTCCCTCTCCCTTTCCTGCAGAGTATCTTTGGTTAATAGTTGCCTGTTAATTTTGTTTTTAATGTATTGTAATTATTATATTTCCTCCTGATCCCTTATTTGGGTCCCCTATATTTCTCCTATAAGTAAAACCATCTGATATTTTTCTTTTTCTTTCTGGCTTATTTCACTGGGCATCATCCCTTCCAGCTCCAACCATGTTGCTGCGAATGTCATAAATTTATCTTTTTTGATTACTGAATAGTATTCCATTGTGTACATATACCACATCCTGATCATTCATCTATTTTTGGCATTTGGGTTGTTCCCATACCCTACCTATTGTAAATAGCGATGCAGTAAACACAGGGGTGCAGATTTCCTTTTGAAATAATGTTTTTGTGTCCCTTGGGTAGATCCCTAGGAGTGGGGTTGCTGGGGCATATGGAGTGCTTTTTTTATTGGAGATAAAAAGCACCAATTAAAATTTTGTTTGTTAATTTCAAATATTGATCTTCTCTTTTACCGTCATCAGAGGGAATGCAATTGACAGATGATGGCCACATATCGATGTAAGTATCTACACACTTAGAATCATGCAATGTAATATAACATGTTGCAGTTAGAATTTGATTCTGCTGTATACAGAGAAAACCAGAATATTAATGGCTGAAGAAGTTAGTCATTCATCTTCCTTCTACATTTCCACTCCATCATCTTAGCATATGGCTTCCATCCCAGAGATCAGCTCATGATCCAGGATGACTGCATTCCATACAGAAAGAAAGATAAAGGAGAAAGGAACAAAAGCATGTGAATCAACAATCTTCAAACAGCTTCCACTGAAGCTGGAACTTATATCAAGATGTAAGTATCAAGAACTTATATCCAAGATTTTTACTTAAATATTTTGAATTTAACACATTGTTTGCAGGTAGTTTTTATCGCGTGCTAACAGGTGGTGCAGGCCATTTTTGCTAATTTTTTAAGTATAAAAAAAAGTATAAAAATAAACATATTTATACGTTACCCGCATTCTACTGCTAGTCTATAAAAAACGTATTAACACGTGTTCCGCGATCTACTGCCAGTCAACGTAAAACGTATAAATACATTTCCTGCATACAATGTGTTAATGTATGACCATCTTAACCCCGTAGTAGGTTGGAGCGTGCTACCTCTCAGTCGGGTGTTTTGCAGTCCAGAGCAAAATCATCACCTTATCATGAAAGAGGAAGGGAGGTCCTACCTGGTGGCCTAGGGGTCTCAGCACCATCATCCCTACGGCCTGATTTCCATCCCAGCCAGGGAGCTGACCCACATGGTGCAGCAGGCTTCTCCTGTCTCACCCACTGCTCCCCTCAGCAGTGGATTTCAGTCAACCCACCTGTTCTGCTCCCCACTCTGTCTCTGGTGAATCCTCTCACCCCTACACCTCTGGCCTACACCCCCATTCTTCTACACAAAAATAAATTAAAAATTAACAAAAAGAGAAAGAAGGGAAGGATGGATTTTGGCAAGGGGAGTCTTGGTAGTTATGTATGAGATAGTTATACAAACCCTGCAAAAGAATAATACCAATGCCATGGAGAGTCACACTTATCATGTATTTAAGGTGGTATCAACAGGACTTGGTGGTTGATTGGATATAGGGAGAATGAAGATGGAAGAGTGAAAGTTAATGACTAAGTTGAAGTGGCGTGAGGATGAAGGTGCCATTCTCAGAAAAAGAAAAACATGCAGAGAAACTGACAACAGAGAAAATGATTTAGTAGTTTTTACCTTTGGTAAAATTTCGGTATATGTAGAGGGATCCAGAAGGAAATGCCAGGAGAAAGGTGGATATTCAGGACTGGAGGACAGTAAATTAATCTGGGCTATGTGTGCAGCTGGCACTAGAGATAACTCAAGTAATTGGCAAGTTTTGCTGAAAACAACTACACTTTAAGGGGAAGAGAGAAAGGGGCGTGAATAAAGACAGAGTTAGGACGAAAGTCAGGAAAGTTAAGGATCATTGGAGTCAAATTAAGTGTTTCAAGTAGAAAGAAGTGACTAACGGTGTTAAATGCTGCTGAGGAGCCAAGTAATTCGGACTAAATAGATATTTAAAAAATTTAGACCCAACAAAGTTCTTAAGAAATAAGAAAATGATGCAAGCAGTATACGCAAGGGGAAGAAACGGATGCAGTGTGCAGAGACCACTTTTATAAAAAGCTGTTTTTAAAGAAGATTTAAAAAATAGGATAATAACTGAGATAGGTATGGAATCAGGGAGAAGAAAATCAATACAGTGAGATTTCCCAAGGCTTTTGCGCAATTAGATTGATTACTTTTCCACAGGGGGGAAGGCAACTCATTCATTGTAATAGGAAGGGTTAAAAGCAGCTTGATTATTGGCAGATAATAAGGATTTAAGAAAGCACCAATTTAAGGCTTTATTTATTTGCAAAGTAACAAGAGCTCTGCGAATTGTAAGGGGAGTGGCGATGGGGTCAAAAAATGCGGAGTAGTCTGAAATGATTCTGGAAATGTGGGAGAGCCCTGACCAGCCCAACACAAGGGGTTCCGGTGCCAGTCAAGGGCGGGATTAAGGGTGAGGATGAAGTCGGAAGGGCCTTGAGCCTCTTCCTTTCCTGCTCCTTGTGCTACTTAAAATGTCTACATTTCCCTATTTGTTGTTACCTTTTTCCTATGTATTTCATAGTTTCACTTCTACTAGGATATTTTTCCCCATATATTTTCTAACCAGTTATTACTAACATAAAATACATCTATTTCAGCTTTCTGTATTAATTTCTTGTCTCCATGCCGAAATGTGTTATCTTGAATTGTTCAGATACAAAATACCCTACAAATAATCGCCATTTCATCCCCCTTTTGTAATACATAATTCTCACTTTATCCCTTTTCTATTTAGTGATTACTACCTCTGAATAATAACGAATGACAAAGATTATAGAAATAATCTTTTCATGTTCCTGTAGTGGAAATTCCTCGGATGTCTCACCACCTTAGTAAGATTTATTTAGTCCATAAATATTGATTGTGCCCCTATCAGGTATGGCAACTGTGTTAGGTGCTGCTTATACCGTGGCAAAGTAATTTGACACCGTTTTTTGACTTCATATAATTTTAAAGTTAAGCAGGGATGTAAAGATTTTAAAAGACTATAAAGATACAGTCTCATTATACCTTGTGATAAAAATATGAATTAAAAAATGGAAGGGGATTCTCTGAGGGACAAAAGGCAAGCCTTAGTTCAAATTGGAGGCTTAAGAAATACCTCTTAATCTGAATTAATGTAACATTAAGTGTTACTAATTTAAACAGTGCAAGGCATATAGAGCTAAGTACATAATAATCACTAACTGCAAATAATATTAGATGACAATACAAAACCTTTTTTTTTTAAAGATTTATTTATATATGCATACAAGAACTGGGGTGTAAGCCAGAGGTGGGGGTGGTGAGAGGATCCACCAGAGACAGAGTGGGGAGCAGAACAGGCAAATGAACTGAAATCCACTGCTGAGGGGAGCAACGGGCAAGACAGGAGAGGTCTGCTGCACCATGTGGGTCAGCTCCCTGGCCAGGATCGAACTTGTGCTGCAGTGGCTGCGGACAGCTTCATAGTACTGAGAACTAACCCCTTGCGCCACCAGGAAGGCCCTATGAAACCTTTCTTATATTAAGAAAATAAATTTTATGCTTAGTTTATTAGGAAGAGTTTATAAAATTAAGAACAGATTTAAGGTTTTATTATTAGGCCCTACAATGGTATCTTGAGATGATCACATGGTTTTTCTTGTTTTACTCTTAAGAGTGTGATAAATTATGTAAAATATTCTTACATTCTGAAAATAAATTTCACTGGGCCATAATTATTTTATTTTATTTTTATTGACTTAGCATTGGTTTAGAATATTGAACATGACTTAGGGAAATAGGTCACGCTCCTCAGATGTGTGCCACCACCCCACACCCACCACCAAAGAACCCACAGTCCTTTGCATTGACCATTGGGCCCCTCCCCACTTTGTTCCTACCCTTCCTCCCCCTCAAGTGCATTCAATTCTGCAGTCTTATTTCTAGAGACCATTTTGGTTTGGTTTTGTCAGTTCATTTGTTTTGTCTTTCTATATTCTACGTATGAGTGATATCAGTTTGTGTTATCTTTCTCCTTCTGACTAATTTCACTTAGCCTCATCCCCTCTAGTTGCATCCAACGTGTTGCAGTTGACAATAAAGAATTGTTAAAATTCCCATCTTACCCACAGTAATGTATAGATTCAATGCAATCCTTATCAAAATGTTAATGGAATTCTTTAAAGAATTACAATAAGCATTACTGAAATTTGTATGGAACCACAAAAGTCCTGACTAGCCAACGTAGCCTAGACATGATTTTTTGAATGTAATTTTTCATTTAATTGAATTGACTGAATTGATTTACCTATGAACAAAAAGATTTTTAAGCAAGTATTTTTTTTGTTTATTTCTTTAAGTATACTTGGAGTAAATGTCATATGTATCATTACCAAGTTATGCTGACCTTATAAAATCAACTGGATTTTTTGGGGGGGAAACAGTTTCACCACCATAGGAATTTTTCAAATAACATTCCTGTAAAGCCATCTGAGATTTGTGATTTGGGGGTCACACACATTTTTTGACAATTTCATCAAATTTTTCTGGTTGCATGCATGTTACAGCTTTATTTCTGATTTTGAGTCAATGTTGGCAATTCAAGTTATCCTAGTTTAGGTGACCTTTATTTCTCCCTTGAAATTTATAATTGATTTCTAACTGGTCTTACCCAATTCTATTTAATTCGTGTGTGTGTGTGTGTGTGTGTGTGTGTGTGTGTGTGTGTGTGTGTGTGCAGAAGAATTGGGGTGCAGACCAGAGGTGCAGGGTAAGAGGATCCACCAGAAACAGAGTGGGGAGTAGAAGAGGTGATTGGCTGAAATCCACTGCTGAAGGGAGCAGCAGGAGAGACAGGAGAGGTCTGTTGCGCCATGTGGGTCAGCTCCCTGGCTGGGGATGAAACTCAGGTCACAGCAGTGATAGTGCTGAGACTTAAATCCTACGCCACCAGGGAGGCCCCCTTCATTGTATAGTTAGTAAGATCTTTCAAAATTGCTACTCTGACTAATTTACTTCTATGCTGGAAACCATTCATCAGCTCTTCATTTGTCACAAGGGAAAATAAAAAACTCCTTACACAAAATATGAGTCATGTACCTCCTCGTTATTTCTAAAACTACACTAATTACCCTCTATCTTCTTATTTCAATTTTTAAAATATGCTAAGTTCCCCCTTCCCCTAAGCATCTGCCTATGTTGATTCTTCTAGCTAGAATTCTCTTCTGCTTGCCAAATCCTGGAGTACTCTGTTCTTTCAGGTTCTGCTCAATTGTAACTTTCTCCAGGAATCCCTCCCTAACTTGCAAGATTACGTTGTGTGACCCTCCTGGGGAAACTGTACCTAGGTAAGGACAAAAAGAGAGTATTTAGTCACCTGTTTACTTGCCAGAATCACTCAAGGGATGTGAGAAGGAACATTGTTTTACTTACCTTTGGATATTCAAAATCTGGAATCAATAAACTCAATAAATATTCATCAATGTTGAATGAGTGACGACTGTGCTGATCTAACTACACTGAAATTTTCACAACTCACATTTATTTAGTCTTTGCAAAATGTTCGACTTATCAGAGAAATGACACATTTTTTTCCACTAACATATGACCAAGCTATATAATATTTGACTTAATTAAATCATTACAAAATGATTACAACTAGCTAAAGAAATTTAGGAGTTACACCTTGATTCTTGCTATGTATACAACTGAACCCATGAAAGCAGAAACCGTTTACTTGGCATGAGCACAGAGCTGGGCAATGTGTACTCCTCTGTTCTCACTATGTAGCAATAGTTGTTGACATTTATTGTGACTTCAACTCATAACTTTGATGAGCTGGATCTTAGCACATATTTTGTCATGCAGGTAATAAATAGTTAATGTTCCCAACATTGGGTAAAATCCTCACTGACATGGAAGTTGAACTGATTTTATATTATGATAACCTGTGTTTTAGATCCAAGGAAATGCGGACTGAAAAATTCAGGGAGAAGAAATCACATGAAGGGGACTTTCCTTTTTCTTGGTGTTGGACAAGCTCTGGGAAAAATTCCACAATACATAAAATATTTTATTTGTGAGCCCCAATCCTTCTGTACTTTTCTCCATCTCCTATTTAGTCTCTTCTTTGGTTATTCTAAAATATTGTCTTTTCTGAAGCTATTTGGAAGGTCCTGATTTTTAAAACTGATTTCCTTTTCCTGCTGTTTATGTATTTATTTTTTTACTTATTGGCAAGGCACTACTTAACTATTCCATGTCAAATAAATAATATTTTAGACCTAAACTGAATGTAAGTATAAAGGCCCAGTTTTGGAAAATATTTGTTATATGCATTCTTGACTTATCTTTGGAATCATTCACCCCGATGCAGCTAGTCGGATCTTGCACATTTCATTTGGACTGTTCAGAACTTGAGTTACCTGCCTAGGGAGTGAGGAAAATAGGCTGGAACTGATTTACATGATTTTATTCATCCCTTTTTGTTTATCCCTCTATCTCTGCAATGTTGACTTAACAAAAATGCCAACATAGTGTTTCTATGTTCACACATTGCTTTAAGATAATATATCTCCTGCTAGATGTCTGCTGAAAATTTTAACCCTAGTAAGAAGATCTCTACCAGGCAGCTCACTGGTGGCCAGTTATAAGATCCAAGGTGAAAAGCACCTTGTTCAAGTTGGACTCTCTCCTCTCCCTCCAGGAATTGGGAGTTAGCACAGTGAGTCAGTTTGTTATGGATATTCAACTGGACAGTTTCCTAGAGCTGAATTTTGAGTTGGTACCGAGGTCACTGAAACGTACGTTTATAGAAGAGCCCAAACTAAAGAGTTTTTCCAAGAGAACAGTTTAAAAGCAAGGCAGACTTGCAGAGATGAATGCGGTGTCCAAGGCAAAAGGGTTTCTAAAGACTTTTGACTCAAGTCAGGTTAGGCATACTACACACGTTTTGTTAGACTCAACCCGCCACTCCCCAGCGACAAGGGCGCTGTGAAGAATCTCGGAGAAGATGTGTGACCTTGGAAAGAAACTCATGCCCCCCACTACCCAGAAGGGCCTCCGCAGCCGGAATGCACCTGCAAGGCCACCAGCACCAAATGGAGTTGCCCCCACCCTTGGAATTCTTTCACCCTGTATAAAAACCCACCCCCCTATTTGCGGGGTACAACTCCACAGACCCCCGCCTGGGATCTGTGAACTTGCCTGGGAGTTGCTAATAAAGGCCTCTTTATATTACATTCCCCTCTGTTCCTTGTCTCTTCTATCGCTCGACCTTACACATTTTACTTTCCTGAGACCCTCTAATATCTTTTCATTAGTCTTCCTAATTTAAATAGTTTAGGTAAAGGTATGACTTTCATGACCAAATGATTTCTGGCTCATTTTTTGCACCGTACTGAGAATTTGAAAACAAATAAGAAAACTCAGATGGAAAATGTGACTCATTGAAGAGACAGAGCAAAAAGCAAGGAAAACATCATCTTCTCCATCCCCACTCCTGCTTTGATACCTTTTTTCCTTATAAATTGTAGGACCCAAGCCTCATACTAAGCAGATATCAAAGTCAAAGTTTCCCTTTGAAGCTCCCATTTTTCCTTTTTTCCCTTTCGTAACTTAAAAGATATGACCTTCTCTATTTTGTACCTAGGGACTCAAGTTCTCATTTTTCTCCCTCTTACCATACCAATTTGCTATATTTGATTCATTTATTTACACAAAGGGAAGTGGATTTAAAAACTACTTTCCCCTCTCTCATTACTTATGCATATATATCAAGGAATAGTTCACTTAACAGCATGCAAAATGATAAGACATGGCACAAACCTAAAATAGGGTAATTTCAGCTCATAAAAAGCCTTGTCTTTGGAGGGATAGGCAACATGGACATGATCAAAATCCTACTACAGAGTTGGTTGTCTCCTCTCTCCATGTTAAGGCTTGCTTTGGTTTGAGTATGTCTGTGACCATGTGTGGAATGTGAATATTTGCAAGAAGACCACCCTGCCTGTTTGGATTAGTGTCTGTATCTATTTTAACAAGTATGGTGCCTGGAAGTTCAGTCAATTATGAGTTCTCCTCTAGCTTGGGATTCTGCATACATTTCAAGGGTAAAGGGCAAAGTACTTGTAGTCTTTTCTCTCTGCTTCATCAGACTCTTTGAAATACAATATTTTCTCCTAAGTGGACATGTCTTCAAAATGAGCTGCTTAGTTGACAGATAACTTGCATATGCTTATGAATAAGAACGTTCGTAAAATACAACCATTCAAAAATGCCAGAATTGTTTTCTCAAAATTCAGTTTTCATAGTTCTGGTAATTAACTCACTGTCAAACTCTGCATAAATTTGAATTGTTTCTGTCTTCAATTTCCAAGTTTCTAAAAAGCTTGAGTGGAGATCAAACAAAAACTCTTAACCTCACTAATGCCAATGATAATATAAGACTGAGTCCAAATTTCTTTCCATCATGTAATCAATAAAATCACATGAATTTGTAAACAATCCTGTCAAATCTGTGGGCATATATATCCTCAAATTTAAGGTAGGCTGCAAGGTCACAGAAAAAAAAGTCTGAGGAATCTTGGTTTTCTGTTAAACTTATCCAGACTCAACTTAAATCTGGTGTACCCAGATTCATTTATTTAAAATATCATGTCACAAATTTTTGCTACTGATTAATGACACCAAGGAAGTTTTAATAGAATCATTATTCTGGAAGAGGATGTATAGTAGAGTTATAAAAACCCAAGTGGGATAATTAGAGACATAGACTTTATTTCAAGTCAAATTGAAATTAACTCTGAAAGAATCATGTTTTTTATTACTAAGTCTTTCAGTGTGAAAAATAAGGTAATAGATCTGCAGTGTCTTATAGATTGTAACTCTGAGTCAAGTTACTGGCTGATCACCAGCCACTGTGGCCTGAGTTCAATTCCCGGCCAGGGAGCTGACCCACATGGCACAGCAGACCTCTCCTGTTGCTCCCGCTGCTCCCCCTGCTCCCCTCAGCAGTGGATTTTAGTCCATCCGTCTGTCTGTTCTGCTCTCTATCTCTGGGGAATCCTTTCACCCTCCGCATCCCTGGCCTACACCCCAGTTCTTGTATATATAAATAAATAAAATCATTCTTTTAAAAAAAGGTCTTAGACTGAGTGGCTAAGAAACAGATTTGTTTCTCATGGCTCTGGAGGCTGGAAACTTAACATCACAAAACCATCAATTTTGGCACGTGGTTAGATCCACTTCCTGGTTTATAAATGTGTCTTTTCACTATGTTTTCACAAGGCAGGTGAGGCTTCTCTCTGGAGTCTTTTTTATAGGTTCTAATCTCACTGATAAGGGCTCTACCTTCATGAGCTAATCACATAAGGCCACACTTCTAAACACAGTCACATTGCGGATTAGCTTTCAACAAACAAAGTTTAAGTGAACACATTAACTGTTTTCTAGTATGAGGTCATTAATCCATTTCTTGCACTAATTTTGTTTTAAGTTTCTATTAAATGCCAGCTTCATACTCAGAAGAAACTCAGAGATGATTAAGTTAAAGTCTAAAGAGTTTATTGTTATTAAACTATGTGGAATTATATAAGAATATGCAAAGATATTAAAACCCCAAAGAGTGGCCCCTAACACATTTTCGTGGGAGATTATGGGATGGGAGAAGAGGAAAGAGAAGATGAATTGACAATAGATGAGGTCTGGGGCCTCCCTGGTGGTGCAACAGGTTAAGTGCAGCACTATGAAGCTATCCAGAGCCACTGCAGCACGAGTTCGATACCTGGCCAGGGAGCTCCCCACATGGCACAGCAGACCTCTCCTGCCTCGCCTGCTGCTCCCCTCAGCAGTGTCTTTCAGTCGATCTGCCTGTTCTGCTCCCCACTCTGTCCCTGGTGAATCCTCTCACCACCCCACACCTCTGGCTTGCATGCACCCCAGCTTGTATGCACAAATAAATAAATCTTAAAAAAAAAAAGAGATGAGGTCTGAGTTGAATCTCTGAGGAGAGCTGTATGGTAACTAGAAAGCTGAACAAAGGAATTCATAAAAGAAATAACATTTTAGTCCAGAGAACAAGCTTTTGATGTGCTAAAATTAAAGATGAGTTGAGGGCACTGAGGTGAAGAGAGAAACAGGGGCATGGGTACCATGATCCTATAAAATCCCTAAACTAAATACCTTACACCAGGGCCTCCCTGGTGGCCTAGGGTTTAAGTCTCAGTGCTATCATTGCTATGATATGAGTTCAATCCCCAGCCAGGAAGCTGACCCACATGGCACAGCAGACCTCTCGTGTCTCGCTTGCTGCTCCCCTCAGCAGTGTATTTCAGTAGATCTGCCTGTTAGGCTCCTCACTCTGTCTCTGGGGAATCCTCTCATCCCCTGCACCTCTGGCTTACACCCCAGTTCTTCTATGCCAAAATAAATAAATAAAATCTTAAAAAAAATACCTTGTATCAGGGCCTCCCTGATGGTACAGTGGGTTAAGCACAGCGCTGTGGAGCTGTCGGCAGCTGCGGCACAAGTTCGATGCCCAGCTGGGGAGATTCCCACATGGCGCAGCAGACCTCTCCTGCCTCTGCCTCTGCTCCCCTCAGTAGTGTATTTCGGTCAATCTGCCTATTCTGCTCCTCACTCTGTCTCTGGTGAAGGCTCTCACCACTCTACACCTCTGGCCTGCACCCCAGCTTGTATGCATAAATAATCTTTAAAAAAATTTTAAAAAAATAAATACCTCATACCAGATTAAGAGAGATTAAAAATTTCTCTCTCTCTCTCCCGAATCTACTCCCCTAAATCATATAAAGTGTGTAAACCAGTGTTACCTCAATAAAGGAAAATTTATATAAGTATGTCTCTCTCTCTCTCTCTCTCTCTATATATATATATATATATATATATATAAAATCTTTAAAAAAATATATATAGAGACACACACACATTCTTATATAAATTTTCCTTTATTGAGGTAACACTGGTTTACATACTTTATATGATTTAGGGAAGTAAATTCGTAGATTCATCCCTCCTCAGATGTATGTCTCCACCCCAATCATCTTTCTAACATCAAAAAACAACATAGAGACTATGTAAGTATTTCCTGGTACAAATCTCTACCTCCAGATCTTTTCATTTTGTTATAAAAAAGGAAGTATTTTTGCTTTTTGAATGACATACAGGTTTTAATTAGTCTTGTAAAATCGGTGAAAATTTTTGAGTATTTAAAATATTCAATGATAACTTCATTATTTCATGTCTTCTGGCATGAAAAATATTTAAGGCAATGCAAATCAGTTAACAATTATTAATATAGATGATAAGCTAATAATTGATTCATGTAATCAGTTATTACAAATGAATAACCTCCAATTGACTGAATAGTGTCTCGGTATTAGACTCTATGTAATGATTTGGGTGTATATTATTTAATATATACAACCTCCTCATTAAGTAGGGTCTATTAACTTTACAGCAAGTGTCAGGAATATGAGATAACTTGTGTACGTTCAGTAAAAATGGACAAAGGCAGGATGTGACCTTACACTGCTAACTCCAAACTTCTAGAATTCCATAGTTCTTCCAGCTCTAGGTACTCAAATAAACATGAAAGAGCCTCTATTTGGATTAGTGTAAAAAGTTTATGAACACAAAGTAGAAATTTTTATTTTCTTCATTTGATGTTATTTGAGAGTTGATAAGAGTTTCAGGAAATGCTTGTCCAAGAAGTTTAATCTACAGTTTGTATTACTTTAGTAGATCAAAATCATCTTATTTGAGATTGCTGGGAAAAAATTTCAATAAATCACTCCAAAATCATTTGAAAATACCTCTTGACTAAAGCTGCTTTAAGTTGAGTTGAGGAGGGAAACTTGTAGATTTTGGAAGGGCTGCTGCTCTCTTTGTGGTTAGACACACCCTCGGTGTGTTTTTCTCTTTCAGGGATACTGAATAGCTGCATTCAGGTTGTCAAAACGACCTCCCAGCCGGGTGCTGCGCAGTGAGGACTTACATAATGCACAGTCTGTTTCTGGGCTGACTGATCACGGCGACATACCCACTGCCCATCTAAGCAGAAATGAATGGAAGAATAAATGGAGAATATCCCAACAAGTCGAAAGCAATGGTAGCTAGATGAGATTTATTTTGGAGGAAAAGGTATATAGAGCAATCATTCACATCTTGTTCATAATGTGTATATTTTGTTTTGCTAAAAAAATAAAAACAAATTCTAACTATAAAAACAAATATAATTCTAACTAATTATATTGCATGAACGCAATATAATACCAATGTTAAGTAACCCTTCCACTAAAATATTGAATAAACGTTTACAAAGAGAGATAAAATACACATATTTTTAATGCGCCCTTGAAATATACAATGTACGATGTAATTTTACTTAAATAAAAGAATAAAATTCAACAACATATTTTTAAAAAGAAATCTAAACTATTCTTTAGCCTCTCAGTTAAAATCTTTGTCAAATACCAGATGCTGTCACACGTCTGTGCAATCTAGAGAAGCACAAGGGTCATAGAAAACCAAACCAATAACAGACTCTGGAAATCTGAGTATATAATTGAGGCTACCAGACAGGGGGAGGGGAGAAAAAGGTGGGAAGCAGGCACTATGTACTTCAGTGGGAACGGTCAGTGTCCTGGAGGTGAATGCAATGTGGCCACAGCACTGAAGGGGGAATCCTATACCCCTAAATCACATACAATGTTGTAAACCAATGTTACCTCAATAAAATAAAATCTCTCGGATGATTTTCAAAGGATATGAACTAAAGCAAGAAATGATTGTCATTCTCTTGTCCCTAAGTTTCTCCATCTTTCCAAAAGTCTTTCTTTCCTTATTGTCTTTTTGGCACTCAGATGCGCTCAACATTCTTCAGCTAAGAAATGTGGCTCCATGGGGAGCCCCACACCCCAGCAAGGCAAATCCGAGGCTATAGGAGGTGATGGTCACTGTGAGTGTGTGTGCCAAACACACCAGGACACAGGACACAGGATTCTGGATTTCAACATTTTTTCAGGGTATGTCTGTGGAAACATTGCTGGGAGAGATTAGCATTTGAATTGGATCCTTGGCCTAAGTTAGGTGGCCGGTCTTCCCCACATAGGTGGGCGTCATCCAATCCACTGAGGATCTGAACAAGACAAAGGACAGAGGAGGAACAGATTCCCTCTTTCTACTGGCTGCATGAACCGGGACATGGTTCTTCCATCTTTGGAATGAGACTCTTACCACTGGTGTTCTGGTTATCTCAGACCTCCATTTTTTTTTTATTTTATAGATTTATTTTTATTTATTTATGCATACAAGAGCTGAGGTGTAGGCCAGAGGTGGGAGTATGAGGGTGCTCACCAGAGACAGAGTGGGGAGCAGAACAGGCAGATCGACTAAAACCCACTGCTTAAGGGAACTGTAGGCGAGACAGGCAAGGTCTTCTGCAACATGTGGGTCAACTCCCTGGCCAGGGGGGATTGTACTCAGGCTGCAGTGGCTGTTGCATAAGTTGATAGTGCTGAGACTTAACCCCTGAGCCACCAGGGAGGCCCACCTTCAGATTTGGAATGAAATTTACAGCCCTGTTTCTCTGGAGATAGATCACTGATGAATGCAAGAACATGTGCCTCTTGGAAAATTTACCAAGAACATAAATTTTGGAGAGTGACGTCATCAACATGGCGGTGAAGGGACGCTAGTATCAACTCTCCCAAAAGACAAGCCGCCTATAAAGAGACATCAGCCAAACCCAGAGAAGATCCAGAAACGCTACATAAATCTAACACCCTCACGGGTGAGTAGAACTTGGAAAGAAGCTAAAAAGACTGATCAAGGAGAAGAAAGAACCACCAGATCCC
>PVIJ01010558.1:0-59488 GCA_004024925.1 Scalopus aquaticus
TTGTGACTATGATAAAGTGGTATAATTAAGAATGAATACACGGGCCTCCCCGGTGGCGCAGCGGTTAGGCACTGTGCTGTGGAGCTGTCAGCAGTGGTGGTGCGAGTTCGACGCCCAGTCAGGGAGATTCCCACATGGTGTGGCGGACCTCTCCTGCATTATCCCTGCTCCCCTCAGCAGTGTGTTTCCGTCGATCTGCCTGTTCTGCTCCTCACTTTCTCTGGTGAACCCTCTCGCTGCCCCCACACCTCTGGTCTGTGCCCCAGCTTGTATGCATAAGTAAATAAATCTTTGGAAAAAAAATAAAAGAATGAATACAGAACTATTACATGGAAGACATGGAGAAAGGATTTGGCATGCTATTGATAATGTTAGAATTATTCTATGAATTAGTATAAGTTGAATAGTGCCCTCCCACAAGTTTATATTCACTTGGAACCTATGGACATGATATTTGGAAGTAGGGTCTTTGCATATACAATCAAGTTAAAAGAAGCTGATACTGGAGTAGCACAGACCGTAAACCAATGACAGGTACCCTAATAAGATGAGGGAAATTTGTGCAGACACATATCCAATGGGCATGTGGTAATGTGATGATGAAGGCAGAGATCTGAACCTTTCCACCATAAGATGAGGAATACCAAAAATTGCTAGAAGCTAAAAGAGGTATTTTTTTTTTCCTGGAAAGTTCAGAAAAGAGCGTGGCCTTACTAAAATACTTGTTTTGAACTTCTAGATTCCAGAACTGAGAGTGAATACATTCCTGTTGTTTTATGCTTCCCAGTTTATGTGGTACTTTGTTATGACAGTCCAAGGGAACTAATTCAGTTATGTTCCTTGAATTGTGGATATCATGTGTATATTAAAGTGTAGAAATTAATTTAACTTTGTACAATGGAGTTCTTAAAAAGAAAAAATATTTAAATTTAGTATTCCAATAATGATGATTGAAAGACACAAATGTGTCCCTTGGGATGTTGCATGAAGGAGGTGACAAGGCCATAGAGGAGAGGAGCACAAACCAACAGAAGCATTCTGGTAGGGTAGGATGCTGTCCCAAGTTATCATAGTCCTGCAGCAAATGGTAGTAAAATATAGAATAACTTTTAAAGCTGGTCAACCAACCATTTCAGTTTTCTCAGAACATGGGACTATCATTGCTAAAACTGGGAAAACTGCAAACAAACCAGGATGAGTCGATCACCCATTAAGTATGTACAGAACATGAAAGAATTTTTGTTGGTTGGTATGTATTAAGTAATGACCAAAGACATCACAGTTATACAGAACTACTTGACACCTGTGTTCCCTGTCAACAAAAACTATTTTTACATCGAAACAGTAAACAGAAATGGTTGTGAGGAATTTGAATATGGTGGACAGATGGAGAGTACATAGCTGCAACAGATCAGTTCAGATTCACTCACTCATCATTCAGTGCTCCAGCACCATGTTTAAGCGTGGGGTATACACTGTGAACAAGGATTCTGTCTACTTGACACCCTCTAGAAACAGTGGTAGAGTCATTGGCCTTGGCTGTGCCTCTGCGTGCCCTCACCATCCTGCAGAGTCTCTGCAGCTCTCCTTCTCTGGAGTGCTCCCAGCCTCCTGGAATTCATGGCTATCAGTGTCCTGAACCGTAGAATAGTCCAATTATTTTCTGTCATCACCTTTCTAAATACAACCAGCTTCTTTTTGGAGTTTCCCTTGTGGTCAAAGATCTCACCTGCAATGGGGTATTTGAATTTGAGTCCCCCTCTCACTCTGAAACCTGCTCCACACACCCAGACCCACACCCACACCCACACCCACCTACCCCTGCACCTTCGCCATCTCCACTTACCCTCCCGAACTGTCATGCTTGCAAAAAAGATGAATGTTAATTAGCCTGACTGTACTAATCGCGTTATGTGTAACAAAATCTCATGTTGTACAGCTTTAAACATACAGTTTTTATTAAAAATCCAAACTCCTTCCAAATTTTTTCTTGATCAAGCTGCCTATACTCTAGTTACTCATTTTATGTGCCTGAATTTTTAGATACCTTTACTCAATACGTAGATTTATCTGGGGAGGAAGGAAGCAAGGTATGGGTTGCCAAGAGGTAGGATGATTTTTCTCTGCTCACTTGTGTTTTACCTCATATAGGTCCTTAATTACTTCCTGCCCAAGCAAAGAAATAGGATATATGCTCTCTACTAGAGTGCAGTAGAGGCGGGTCCACAGGATTCTCCTCTACACTTTGTTGTTAGTGACTGGCCAGTTTTCACAGCTAATATTTTCTACTAATGAGAATCTGCTTCCCTGTGACTATTGTGTCACACAGGAAAGATCCTAGGAACCCCTCATGTGATTAATATTCTGTCTCAAGTCTCAGAGGGATGACATCTGCATCACATTGGCATATATTGCATCACCCAACAGCCATAACGGCTAAAATAGCTATCCACATTGATTTTAGCATCACCATAGTAGAACCCTAATCTCTTATGTATGTATTTGGAAGGGTTTTATTACCATGTTTAATAGAATGAAATGTTTTAGTATCTTGTCATTACAAATTGGGTGACGGAAAATTAGAAATAGGCCAAAAGCATCTCAAATTTTAAGAGACAACAGTGAGTCTGGTGATATTGATCCTGAGCAATATTTTAGAATGATTTATTAAAAGTGTGGTTTGTGAATCATAGATAATAATAAGTAGGTTCCAATTTGGGCTCACTGAAAATAAATTATGTCTCTATAACCTAATCCTGTTAATACCGAGGAAATTCACTTAACTGGTGAATCTGAAGTTTATCAATGAAATTTGATATGATATTTGACTAGGTATGGAATTAGATACACGTAGGGAGAAAATTGGAGAAATGTCTAGGTTTTAAATAATCGGGGGGATTATTAACTGCTTGAATGACCATACCCAAAGGGACTGATTAATACACTATTATTCCAAAGAGAGATATTCCAAGAGAGATCTGGCTTCAGTCTGATCCTTCCAAAGCTTTTTTAAAGCCTTTCTTGTTGTATGAAAGCTATAAAATCTGTGTGTGAAGTAATTGGGAAGGACAGTAAATACATTAAATTACAGGCTCAAGATATGATATGATCACAACATATACTAGAGTGATTGTCAGATCTAACAATATATAACTTAAGGTTACCAAACTACTTCCAGGAAACCAACTGTATATGTATTTATTTTGGAAAATAATAGCAGCTTCTATGAATAGGAGACTTACTGTCCCTGATCAGGATCAGGAAAGGTAATGGAACGATAAGGAATCTATCCATAGAAAGGCAATATGTGGTGAGAGGTAAGTGAAAGGTCCACGTCAGTCTTTTGTGCATAACAAATCACATCCGGAGTATTGTGTTAAATTCCATGTCTTCTCCTTTAAGTTAATCTTTCTCATTCTATACACTTGAAGGCAACAGTTCCTATTTCATCTGGACCTTTTTTCTGGTCCTCACATCTAAATTTCTCTATTTTCAACTGCTTATCATGTTTCCACTTGGATGTGCTCTTGGCATCTGGTAGTCATCGTTCTCACCTAGTGTGTCCTCATTACCACACCAGCGCGCACACAAAACTTGTTCTTCCGTGAGTATTTTAAATCTCTGTTAATGGTACTCACCTCCTTTACTCAAAACCTGGGATTCACCCTTCATTCCTTCTACCTCACTCTGTTGCACCCAATGTTAATCACCATGTTAATTACTTATGATTTCTACTACTACATCTCTTTAATCTCCACATTTTCTTCATCTCTACTTGTCACTGCCTGAATTTCATATTTTATTATTCTCATTTAAATTAGCTATAATTCCTAAAACAGTATTTTCCTCAGTGCTTCTTTGTTTTTGCACTTACTCTTATTTGTACATATAAAAAATATGCATCTTGAACATAAGACTGTATGCTAGAGTTAAAAACATGTATTTACTCTCAATTTATGGCTTTTCTGGAAGGGATAAAAACTTACAAGTTATTGTAACATGTTAAGTATAAAAATAGAGGTTTTACAGAGATGCAGAAGGGAAAACCTGCATAAATCAAGGTTGAGGTGAGAGTGATTTGGGGAGAAGAGGAGAGCCAGATACAAAAACAATAGGAATTAGCCAGTTCTGGAATTCCTTATAGAAGGTATAGAGTATGAGCAATGTTATGAAGTTAAAGGATAGGTATATATGGAAAAGCATGGAAGGCTTGATATTGATAAATTGTAGAACAAGAGATTGGAGGCTGATAGGAGAGAGACTGAGAAGTCACCAGAGTCCATGATGACTTGATAAGGAACTTGGAAATTCCATCAGCAGCAATTATCCAGTAAATGATTTCATTAAGGAAAAAGAAATGATCTCGTTAGTATTTATAGCAGCATTTCATGCTTTCGCATTCACTATCTGTACCATCTTTATTGAGAGAATTCCCATATCATACGATTCACTGATTTAAAGTATGTAATTCATAGCGGGTGGGTAAAATGTTAAAGGTGGGTTAGTGCTATAGTGATGGATGGGAGCTAGACTTTAAGTGGTGTTCAGAGTTGAGTTAACAATATAAAGGACTATATTTTTCCATTATAATCAAATACGGGTTCACCCTTATACTAGGTAAAAGCAGATATGGGAAAAATCTGAAGCAAGAAATCTGCTTCAAAGAATTTGCAAGGTACTTATAAAGAACTAAATTTTGGGACAGTGAGTACAGAATAGCACTAAAATATTTGTCACAAACTATGCTCACATTTATGTGCATGAACAATTTTTTTTGGTACTGCATCTCTTATGCATAAAGAATTTTATCAAATGTTGTATACAGAACTCATCTTTCCCTATTTTATAGCCAAGATTTCATTATTCTGTTTCCTCTTAGAATCTCAAAGGTAAACCTCCCATATATCTCTGAGCCAGTAGCTAAACGTGCATATCATTCTCAATCCTCTTCTTTGTTTGTATATATAAAATGAATGGGTATGTGTAGATAGTTAATATGGAGATAGATTCCTTGTAATACATGGCAGTAGTAACGAGTATAAAGATGAACATAAAAGTCATCATAATTTTACAACTCACATCCTCATCCTGTATTCTTTATACCTGTGTACACACACACTAAAATTTGAGAGTATATTATACAGTTGTTTACATACATAAATTATCTAAAAGACATTTTCCTGTTACATTCCTATTGCAATATCCTATTACATCAAAAACTCATCACAACTAGCTAATGACTAGTTTTTACTATATTCATAGATCTTTGATCATCTGTCAACCATTTCTCAGTTATTGAACACTTAGGCTATATTCGTCTTTGTACTATTACAAACAGTGCCAATGTGAAACAATATTTCCATGTTTACAATTTTCTTAAAATATATTCCCAGAAATAAAATTACTTAGTGAAGAGGAAGTGATATTTTGGATGTTTCTTACACATCTTGTCAAATTTTTCCCCATAAGACTTAAAATTTGCACTTCCAGTCTAAGAATGCAGGTTTTCATTTGCTATTCACTGTAGGAATTTGATGATAGAAATTTTTAAATATGTTTTAATTCAATTAGGAGGCAAATTTTGGATCACATAGATTCAAGTATCATTTCTTTGATTATGGGATTTATATTTTGTTCATTTTAATTAAGTTAATTGCCTTCTATTCATTTGGTTGGTGAGATTATGATTATAGGATTGTGGTGATAGTCCAATACACACCACTGGCCACTGGATGGATGTGAGCAACAGTAGTTTATTAATCAACTGTTCCCAGGATACCACATACCATGCAGGATCATAGGGGCCTGGTCCTCAGGAACAGTTTGAGCAACCAGGAATTGTGGGATGCATACTTTCAGCGTCAAAAGGATATATTTTCCCTGGTTTCTGCTTGAAGATAAAATGTTTAAGTGTATGTAAATCCCTTGTACTTGTATTTTAGGTGAACAGGTTATGTGTGTGTGTGTATACAAGGGATTTACATACACTTAAACATTTTCACTGGTTATCTTGAATTTTATTTCACAAAACCATAATGCCATATAGAAAATAGTCAACTACCGCTATCACTGGCTATAATATAGAGGGGTGGTGGTTGCTGAATATTTCACAGGACATGTGTAAAATATTTATGCTTCTGAGTGAAAAAGGTTTCCATGTTCAATTCATTTTCTCAGAGAAGTTGCCTATTCTCATTAAAAGGGGGTTAAAATACACCATCTCCACAGTGACAAAACAATATTTAGCTTACAAAGATGGAGGAAGACATGTCCTAAGAATTAGAGATACAGAACCACAAAATCATGCAGCTATGGGTATCACCTTGTTAAACATATGTAGAGTCAAAGCTGAGCTTAGAAATAGATGGATAACTGAATACTAAACATCTATAGTTTGAACAAGTGTATGCAAGAAAGCAAGTATTTTTAATAAAAGTCTTGAAGTAAGTAATGGACAGTGCACACTAGGTGACATGAGATAACTCATGTTCAAAGGGTTCCCCATCCCCTGTATATAAAGAGCATCCTCAAATGAATTAGAAAAAGTAAATTAATGGTAAAATAGACAAAGGCTATGATTTGTCAAGAAAGTACATATCTCTTATTTTTAATTTGATCTTATTTACTCAAAATAATAGATCTTCTAATTAAAGTTATATCAAGGTGCCATTTGTCACTTCTCAGATTGCAATAAATCCAAAGGCCATCTTACAAATTGCTGATGTCACAATCTGTATGGAATCCATTATAATCTCTCAGTATTCAAATATATTCACTTGTAGGATGTTATACACTCAAAACTGCAAAGTGAAATATGTGTGTGTATCCACCTGCAAGAATGCTTATCTTTATGGTACTGTGCATGCCTAGTTCCTGCTGTTACTGTGAAGCACATTTGGCGCTATCTGCCTGCTCAAACTTCCATTTTCTCTTATTTTCACAAATCCCTTACAGTTTTAAACTTCTGATGTAAATGAGATGATACCCTGGTGATTTGGTAAAATAGTATGCACTGTTGAAAAGAGAATGAGTTCTGTCTTATGCTCAGTGGGATTAGAGTAGGAATGGTGTGTGGACGTTAATGATACTAGTCTTGACGGTAATGATTAACTCAGGAAGTGGGGCAAACATGAGTTTACAGGTAAGCCCGTAAAAGGAAGTGAATGTTTACAGAGACCAGGCACAGGTGACATTATGTGATAGATGGCAGCTTGAGGCTAGTTCTTCCGTAGGCTTCTGCCTGAACCAACGACCATATTCTTTAAATTTGGTAAAGTTTTAGTTGTGGAAATTCCACTATCATCTTGTAGACAGAGACTTATTGTTTGAGGATAGGAAAGAGCAGGGTATATTCTTTTAAAATGCCTCTGATACTGTAAATTTGGTGCCTCTGTGAAAAGTCAGTCTTACTTGACCTCACCTTTTTTTCATCTGTTGACTCAAGTAAACAAACACTGAAAGGAAAATTTCAGTGGAGGCACTGTCATTTACTGGAACAACTCAGAATTACTAGTGGCAGCATTAGGTAGTGAGGGCAAGGGGTGGTTAAGGGCACATGTGAGTGTCCAGTCAAGAATGATGCAGCTGTGACTGTAGCTGTATTGGGCTAAGTCGTGACATGCCAGGTCACGTGCAGGGGCCGATGGTGTCAGTGCTTCAGCCAGGCAGAGAGAGACTATGCCTTCAAAAACAAGTAAAATGTATACAGTGGAGGTGAGTGGTGGATGTGATCTGGAGGTCTGTGCATGAGGTCACTTTGGCTGACTCTGGAAAAGTGCAGCATTAGTTCTCCAGGAGCCGCCGTGCTGGGCGTGTGGCTCGGGCACAGCGCCTTCCTTACCTGTACCAGGATGGGGGTGGCGTCAGGGTACAGGGGAGATTTCCCCCGCTCTCTAGGTTCTACTGAGGCTGGGCAAATAAACATCAGATAGATTTGGAGAAGAGAGAGGCCCAATTTAAGGGGGCATTTACCTGAGAGTAAATTCTAAAGTAAGTAGACCAAACCTGGGATTTATATCCTGTGCTGAGGGGCCTGGCGCCTCAAGGAGAGGACGGAGTTGCCCAGGACAGTGAGGCAATAACTTCAGATGGTAACACCTGGCCTTCAGCTGATCACCATACCTTAGCATAGCCTTCTCCCATAAAAAAGTTGTTTCTTGAGGTTTTCGTAAATCTAGGTCATCATCATTCTTTAAATAATGGTGTAATGGGTTTTCCCGATATCCAAAGGCTAGATTGACCTTAGTTATATGTAACCAAGACATATACCAGAAAAATACAAATCTGAATATTTTGGGGGAGATCAGTCCCATAGCACCAAGCAGGTTAGTTGAGTGATTGCGACAGTAACAGTAGGCAAGATTAGCATGTTCTTGTTAGGACACTTTCAATGTATCATTTGCCCCAATGACCTGAAGAAGCACCTATGATTACTATCCTAATTTTACAGTCCTAAAAATTGAAGGTCAAAGCAGTTATTCTTCCAAAGTCTCAAAGTAAATCAGTGATAAAATTAGGCTAGGGAACCTCAACTCAAAGCTCTTAAACTTTACAGACCAAAAACAAACAAACAAACAAACAAAAAATACAAAATTATGGAGTCAGAAGTGAGATGGCAGTGGCAAGAGAGAAGCTGTGCTCCAGGGCACAACAGTTACATAAATGCCTTCAGGTGCAAAACACAGGCAAACACCGCCATGGAGAGTTGGGAAACAACTTAAGGGCCTCTAATTTGTAACTAAAACCCCACTTGGGACAGGTAGCTTATTTCTTAGCGTCACTGATTGTTGTGGTTGAGACTACATCACAACTGTCTGTTAGGAAATGGTCCACACGTCGGATTACTGGAAGCATGCATAAAACTCAGCCTTGATGAACAGAAGGAAGCAGAGGTATCATTACGTGATCTTGGGCCAGTCCTTTTCACACTGGAAAGAGTCCTAAAGTAGAGTGAAGCATGGGAAAGGAGGTTGGCTGTATTTCCTTATGTCTGAAAGTCCTGTTATTCTGTATTTGCCATTCAGTTTACATAATCTTCCTTTGGATCCAGATAGTCAGGCCTGCTTGAATATGACTGTATCCTTCAGGTCATCACGGTAGCCTTCAATCAAAAACTGAGAATTCTTTCAGTTGGACACATCATGACCTGAAGGAGTAAACATTCTTTCTGAAGCACACCACCACTCAGAAGCTGCCAGGGAAGCACAGGCTCTGAGCAGAGTGAACGTGCTCCTCTAGGGCAGATGTGTGGCCATTTAACTGGCACCAAACAGGAACAGCTGCTGAAGGCGGAGAGTCGCTTTCTCTGACCATGAATCACTAAGGGTCACAGACATTTCAGAAGGGGGTTCTGATGTATGTATAAGAACACTGCTGGACACTGATTGGCATCGGTCTCGCTTTCAGCCCTCTGTGCTGCTTCCTCATGCACTAGCACCTCTTTGTAGATACGGATTGGATTTGCCAACAGAGGCAAATGAGCAGAGGACATGAGTCTGCACATTGGCTTTTTCTGTTTGTATAAGCAGTGAATATAAAAATAAAAATCAATATATAACCTGAGTCATCAAGTGCCTTTTTTTTAGGCCGAGTGCTCTAGCACAGAGGCACGCTGTAGTCAGCACAGTTGCAGAAACCACAGGAGCTGTGCGCTGTCATTCATTCAGCATCAGCCACTGGGAGCCCTTGCGCAGTAACTTGCTCACTAAGGGCATTTGAACTTCTCACAGCGCGCCAGATCCTTTGACAGGGAAACAAAAACGAGACAATCACTCTAGCTGGGGACTTCCAAAGAGTCTACATTCTTTGGGGACATTTCCAAATTTTCGGTTTGTCTTGCTTGATATTTGCCTTGCAGGGTGATCTGGTCAGTGGCCAGAGAACACACTTTGCAGTGTCATGCTCCTCTTTGCAGAGTTCTCTTGATAGATGCAGAAATCATGTGACCTGTCAGCTGATGTCCTTAGGGGACAGGAAATAAGAAGTCACACTGATGAATGAATCAAGAAAGACTTGCTCAAAGATCACTCACTGCCCATGGGCAGCCAAGGAAAACTGTTCTTTGGGATGAGCTAAACTCAGCTGTGATCATAAATCTGAAAGGACCTTATCAGTTGCCTTGCAAGCCAACAAAAACTATGCTTTATAAAACAGAAAAACTCCAAATAACTTCCACTGGAGATTAATCTGTTCCCTAAGATAAAATTCCTGATCAGATCCCACTGCCCACCTCCCATAATAGAGTGTTAATCTTGTTTGGAATGCAGACTTGAGTTGGGAGTATAATGGCACTCTAGTTTGGATTCAGGTAATCTGTCTTTAAATCAGAACACTCAATTTATTAGCTTAGCAGTGGTGATGCCTTTATCATTGTCTTCCCCTCCCCATAATTCCCATTAACCACTAAGAAAATGGCTTACTCTGCCAACCAAATTTTGAGATAAGGCAGTCATTGCCTTGCTAATTAACTTGAGATGATTATGTAATCTTTTTGAACTTTGATTTACTTATCTTTGTAATAGAAGATCATATATAATCCATGGTTCATAGTTGTGTTGAAAATTAAAGCAATTAGACCATACCTGGCATTCAGTAGTATTGTTCCCCATTATTCATGTTCCTTGAATGTGTTACCAGGTAGTGGGAGCTCTTGTTTTTCCGTGGTTTTGGAGGTCTTTAGGGAAGAAAGTCAGCAAGGGAAAAGCAAGGTTTCAGTCTTAGAACTATGGCCCTTGTGACTGGTTATAAGACCAGGAACTATACTCTGACACAGGCACAAATACAAATTGGATTCCAACTACATGGACTTTAAGGGGGCCGCTTTGTTACATAAACAAGTGAGAAATCTAGTAATCAGAACTAGAACACAAGATAACGATGGGCTAATGAGCCATAGTAACTTCATACTGAGTCTTGTGCCCTTGGTTAGAGCCTTTACCAACCAGGAGGGCCTGATGTTCGAGATTATAATTTGTTCTAAAACCAGGACTGAGTTTATAGATGTTGGGGGTGGGAGGAAGGAGTGGCTTTACATAAGAAATTGAAGTGATTTGGGAACTGACCTGGGACAGGCCATACATGTATATCGAACACCATTCTTTCAGTGCTGGACATTAAAACTTCCAGTAATTATTGAAATGTTTAATATCTTCAATGTGCAATTGGGTAGCTAGTGGTCACATGTGACCTTTGCATGCTTGAAATTTGACTGTTGTGACTAAGGAGTTTTTACTTGTATTTTTCCTACTTGGTGTTTGAGCTTCTTGGGTGTATCGCTTGTTTTTTCCATCAAATTTGGGATACTAGGGGCCTTTCTTTGTTCCAATAGTCGTTCTGCCTTATCTTTTCTCCCCTCTGAAATTTCTCTGTATGTGTCTTACTAAGCCTGATGTTGTTTTCCAGATTTCTGACGTTCAGTTAATCTCCATTCTTTTATCTTTCTATGCTTCTTGTAGAATCTCTGTCAAGTGATTTTCAAGTTTGTGAATTGCTCCAGTTTGCTTTTGTGGGTTTCTTCTGAATTTTTCACTTGTTTACATAAATCTAAATTGATAGTCTCTATTTAGTGTAAGACATTGTGTTTATACTTTAGCTCTTTAGACACAATTTTATTTACTATTTGGGTCATATTTAAAATCGATGATTTTACATCTTTGTCTAGTAAGTCCATTGTCCAGCTTCCTAAAGTACAGTATTTATTGGTGAATTGGGTTCCTATGTCTGGCCAATACTTGTTTTGCTGTCAATCTTACAATTTTGTTGTTGAATGTTGAACATTTAATGTGGCAACTCTGGAAATCCAATTCTCCTTTATCCACAAGATTTTTTTGTTGTTTATTTAGCTGTATTTCTAAATATGTAAAGTCTGTATTCTTTGTCATGTGTGTCCTCTGATGTCTATTTGGTTAGCAGAGTGATGAGCATATTTATTTAGATTTAAAGCTGTTTAAATGATCACTTGTGATTACTAAGCAAAGCAGCTCCAGGTTCTTAAAATTACTTGGACAATACTTCCATATATGAAAAGTTATCTAATAATTCTTCATTATATAATAGTAGTCACCTTAGTGTTCTTACATGATGATGAAACAGTTTTTAGAGTAAACTCATGAAAGCTAGTCTTTCCCAATGAAATAGAACTTATTTCATTGGGAGAGATTTTATGGGGTTTGTAGTGAGGAAAAGCGTAGAGATTTTACATGATCAAATGATAGGAGAAAGCCACAATAGCAGATATACTTCAGAGACTATGCTTAAATGGATGTCTTTATTTACCAAAGAGTTCCAAAAGGTGATTGATCACATTTTTGGTGATCAATATTTGTAAATTTAGGTTGAAGACAGGTCATAGAGAGCCTTGACTACAAGACTGAGATAATTTAAACTTCTACATAGTAGGCAGCCATTGAAAATGAAATAATATAACTGTGTTTAGTGCTTTTCCCTTTTCTGATTAGAGAAGCAAAATGTATTTATGTGGATTTGGTATTGGTTTTCATGAGACGGCAAAGTATTCTACTTATTTAAAGTATTGTCAGTAATAAGAAGCAATGCATGTATATTTAGAAAACCAATACAGGTTTTCTAACAAGAGATTAATATGATTAAAATGGTGTTTTGAGCAAATTAGTTGATGTGAGCATGACAGACTGAATGTGATGGTATTTGCCTTCTCTCTTGCAAAGCTGAGAAACTGATCAATGTAGGGTACCTTGAAGTGTGTCTCTAAGAAACCTAGAATAATATCGTAGTTGCCACCGGGAACCCTTTAATGGTAAAAGTAAATTTTAAATGGGAAAGGTGTTCTTCCAAATAGACCACTTAAGTCATAACTCTTAACTAGAACATCTTTTCTATGTTATGCATTCAAAAACAGAAGTAAAATGTCACTGTAATTGGCAACATGTATCCAGGTGACAAATATTTATTTATTGGACCCAATCATTCCAGCTCCTTGTTGTTTTAGTGCCTGCTATGAAGTTGGGGTAGGACTGTATCTTCAGGCATATAATGAAACCTTTTGTTCTAAGTCCCCTTCCCTAAGGGGACACATGTGAACTTGGAAAATAAGTTTCACTGTTTTTTCGTTTGCTTTGTTTTCCCCAATGGGTAAGATTTGGGCGACAGAGAACTTCTTTACATTATTGTGCCCTAGCACTGAAAGGAGTCCTTTGGGCTTGATAGCTTTTTGATGCTTTCTCAGTCTGACCCCATTTGCAGTTGTTCCTAGAGAGCCACTGTCCACAAGACAGTGATTTAGACTGATTTGCAAGGATCCTAGGCATGACTTATAAAATATTTCTAGTGAATTTGATCACTTGGTTTGGGAAGTAGTGCCACAAACTGTGTCTTTGGGTCAGGATAGAACATTCCTTTGGGGGAAATCAACTGTAGTATAAATTATTCCATCCCTCTTCTGAGTGCCTTTAGATTGCTGTGTGACTCAGTTCTATGTTCCTGTCCTGCTGAACCTTCCTAGTCTAGTTAGTCATGTTCACCACTGGAGCAGATTATCAGTAGAGAATTGGGGAAGGGTGAGTAAAAAGATCAGAAATGTTTCAGGACAGACAGAAGGAGCACCCCAAACCTGCCCGCTCTCAATCAGTTCTACCATCTGCCGCATCAAAACAAAACATACCCAGTGTGTAAGACCTTCAATAGAAGATAACTTGACTACAGTCGGTGTGCAATAAAGGGAAAGAATAAAGCTAACATAGCTTTCCCCATGTAACACCCCAAATCACCCATGCCCTGGAGGTAAATGCGCAGCCAAACAGGGTTGGCCCTAAGCAGAACCACTGAGGCCTGAAAGGTTGCCACAAGTCTAAGGCACCTTTTGGTGGGGAACCACAGGAAAGGGCTTCTGAAGCAGGTTCCAGAAAGCTGGCACAAAAGCAGATAGTATATTAAAATGCCAGCTGCCATTGTCAGGCTCCCCACGTTTCTCACCCACATGTCCGTTCTCCAAGTATGTCATTCCATGTCACCTTCCCATCAGTACCAGGATACAAGCTGGGCCAAAGAAACAATAGCTCTTTACTTTTTTTTCAAAGTCCACCCTCCTTCCCAGTTACAAAGCATCACCTCAGCACTCAGCTCTGCACTTAGTTCCCAGTAGGTAGTCCAGGGAAGCTGTATGTAAATGGCATAGGACTTGGTTCCTCCCCTAATATTTGTATTTCTATTATTTCACATATCCTCACAGCAACCTCTGGTATTACTGTACACCACATTATTTATTGATGTGAAGACTAAGGCTTCTAATGGTCAATTACTTTGTACAGTGTCACACAGTGTTTTGCGGTCTAATCTGGGACTTGAGCACAGTTCTAGTTCAGTGTTCCTGTAGTCTATGAGGTGTTCTGAGACTTGTGGGGTGGGCTACCTTCTCTAGGTTAGCACTTCAAGTCTTGCCTTTTCTTCATCTGGTAGACACGGAATCAGCTGGGGGGTGCGGGCTGCAAGTCATCTCATTAGCTGTCCAACTGAGCTTTCCAAGTTTCCCTTTACACACAATATATTAGTGCTGCCCACATGCCTTCACCTGCCTCACTGGCTCTCTCGCCATTAGCGAAGGCGAAAACAATTAGACTTCCCTCACACAGTTGCCATCTGCTCACAAATGCCTTTTTAACTGTTCAGGATCCAAGGGCACTTTGAAAAATCCCCATTCAGCTACCAGGGAGATACTTGAGCACCATGATGCTCTGCCCTAATGCTGTGATGTCTGAACATGCCAACTAAGCCAACTAGAACTATCCTACTCTCATTAGGTGGCCATGAGAGGCCTTTCCTTCTTTGTTTTCCAGAAGAAACACAACTGCGTATAGAAACTGCTGCTTTCTAGTTCCCTAACAACCCTTCTGTTTTCCCTTCCTCTTTTCTCCTCAGACCTATTTTAGGCTTATGAAAAACTCTTAATTTTCTGCCCAAGAACTCAGCATTTCATCAACAATAACCGTGTCACTCATGCTTTATGAAAGGGTGGCTGGTTTGACCTTCAAGCGTGAGTGAAAATAATTTAGTTTAGGAACATGTCAGTAAGCACTGCACCCAGGTCTTGCACATTTAATAGCATCTATCAAACATGTTCCCTTAAGAATTTGCTGACCTTCTCGTAAGAAGGTGTTCTCTGAAACACATTGGTTGTATTCATTACATTGATCAAGAAGATTGACATCTACTCATTTCACTATCTGATTAATAGGTCAACAATTAGAAGCAGCAGTGAAGTTTCTAAGATCGTTCTCTTGTATTAAATCCCAGAATATATCTGCATGCTTCCCTTTGGTATCTTGAAGGGGGAAAGTATCACATCAGTTAGTCTCAAGGGTCAGTAATTGAACTGATCAGTCAGTTCAACAATATTGAACAATAAAGCATGTTTAATGTTAGCCATCAAACTATTTTGTCGTCATACTATGGAAAAATGTCAAGGGAATCTAACAACTTAAAATTTTAAATTTAATAAGATATTTTCTTAAGAATCTAGACTTTTCCCTGATTTTAGATTATTTTCAAACTTGGGTTTTTTGTTTTTTTACCTCCTGTTAAAAAAGACTTTTTTTTAAAAAAGAGATTCAAAATACAGACATGAACATGTCAAACTGAAACTTTTAAAGCTCCCTGGATATCTAGTGATAGGTAATGGTTAAATTCATTCAAATTTTACTGGTATCTAAAATCAGAACATAGATCTTCCCCAAATAGAAACATTAGATCAACCCACATTTGGGAAATTTTTTAAAATAGTTTATAGACTTTAAGATTCTCAGTGCTGTCTGTAAGATTATCAATAATTTCAACTAGACTGTCCAATGAAGAAAAGTAACATGTGATTTTTGAATCGAGACAATTAACATGAACAAAGCCCGTTTTGACTGTACCAGCATTATTTTATTGACTTAAATCTCCACATTTTAGGAGAGAAAGCATGAGAATTCTCAGTAATAATACATTTCAAATACTTCAATATTTTTAAAATATTCTATATTCTAAAGCTCTCCAATCTTTCTCACTGAGATGGAACTTGCAGATGTACCAAAAGACTGAACAGATGGTGTGCTGGAGGAATTTGAATATTGAAGGGCCTTGCAGAATTTTTTTTAAAAAAGGTATTTTTATGAGTCCACTATGAATTAGCAGAAAGGGCAATTAATTTTCATTTATCTCAAATGCAATGTAAATATAGAGAATTTCTATGTAATGTCATTTGCCAGAGGTCCTTCTAAAACAAATTGAAAATATGCAATCTAAATTTTCAACTCAGATCAAAGACTGAACCTCAAGTTATACCAAATTTTCTATCCAAATTAATCTTTCATATTTTTTCACCATCCCATTTCACAACTTTGAAAGACTATTCATTTTCATCTCTTCCAATGGAGTCTTCCAAAGTCTTTTGCTTCCCAACAGCATATAAAGTTGTCTTTTCAAGCATGTATTGTGAAGATATGAGCAGGCACCTTTTCTTGGAAATGATGGGAGCCAACTGTTATGTTTTCACCATAATTGAAATCATGAGTCACTCTGTGTGAAAGCATGCAACATTTTTATGACTGATTCTGGAAGGCTAACCTTGTAGAATGTATAATTTAAACTCCTGTGCTATACATCAGAATCACTTGAGAGATCTTAAAAATTGCAAATTCCTGGCCCTTATAGCCTTTCATTGGGGCTTAGGCTTGACCCAGGAATTTTCATATTTAGATACCGTTGCTTTCTTTTTTAGTATCTAACAAGGTAAATTTAAAAAATTATTGAAGGAACATGGCTTATAATAATTTATAGGTGTCCAGCGTACAGCATGACAAGTTAACATCTGTATATATGCTCCATGTTCTCTACCAGGAGTACAGTTTCCAACTTGCACCATAACAATTGATCCCTTTTTACTAGATACACCCACTGCTCTTTCTCCTTCCCTTCTGGTAATTACTATTTAGTTCTTATAATCTCAGAATTTATTATTGAAAAGGCCACACCATTTTGACAAACACTAAGATGTTATTTATGAAACACCTAGCACCGTATTTACCACCACAGGATGGTCCATTCTTTTTACTCAGATTGTTGCCTACTCTTTAGCACTCGGCTTAAAAGCAGCCTCTCCTCTCTGAACCCTTCCATAAATTCTTATCACTTATCTTTCCAGGCACAAAGCTGGATTCTCTGCACTGTGATAGGGCAGAATGCAGGCCCAGGGGAGTAGGTAGGTAAAATGGCAGGAATGGGGTGACTGTAAGTATTCAAAGGAGTGTTGGCTATTGGGATGGGATAGCTTAGGGTCTAGACTTTATTAGCACATTTGGAAACTTAACACCTGCAGTTGTTTTAAGGGTTGTAGCCTGAATCAACTAATAAACATACACTGCCTCTGAGTGATTGGAGTAATGGAATCCAGTCAAGTTTTCATGTCTGGAGAGGAGGTTTATCAGACATTTTCTGGAAGTCTATGAAGGAAGTGAAATGGCTGCCCATTAGACAACTGTACATGTGGGGTACGGAAGGGGTAGGTATCACCTAATGATATGACTTACATAGAACACACCTAGATGGAGACTGATATATAATAGCATCTATATGTGCATTCATGAGTGCAAACTTTCCAGTTGGAAGTCACCTCTCACTAGGGTGTTGCCTACCCCACCTCCTGAACTTTATTTTCAATATATAAATTTTAAAACAAAAGCAATGTTGTTGTTTTTTAAAATCCAGTTATATAGTAACTTTTCTTCCATGTTTGGTAATTTGATGTGCATGAGGGTAATAGTGCAGGTGTGTGACTGATACTAGTAGGGTGTTGACTGTACCTTAAGAGAAACAAAATCTTTAATTCCTCCAGGAGGGAAACAAGTGAAAAGTTTCCTGGAATAATTAAAATTATTATATAATACCTCTATTTTCTAATATATTTCATTCTAGATACTGGCTATAAAGTTCCTATATTAAGACTTGCAGATTAAGGACAGTTTAATTCTCTTGAGTGTAGCCAAACATCTAGAGACCTATTCAGTGAAATGTTTAAGGCAAACTTCCAAATATAAACATTACAGCATTTAAGAATGATTGTGCATCTAATAGCTCAAGTAAAAAATTGTGACTGTCTTCAGTGAGCAGCCAGGTTTTTCAAGGATTCTTTGCTTGAATTCATCTTCCTCCCTCCCCTTCTCTTTCGTTATTATCACTATAACCATCATTAATTTGCATTAAGATATTGACGGTTATGTAATTCTGGTAAAATTCTAATAGTTTACTTTGGAATATTAATGAGTCATGCTTTTGATGTTAGATTCCTAAATTTCTTTAAAAGAAGAAATTGGAAGAAGAAACAATTGGGATTGTAAGCCTTGTCAAGAGAGAAATGGAAAACAAACTAGAAAATTGCTGATGTATTTTCAATTTCAAACAATTCATGTATTGTCATGTCAGTATATTTTCTGTTTTCCTTTTATAGACTGTTAAGGAATAAACACAGATTAGAGGAAGAATTCTAGCCTTGAGATGCTCACTTTTATGCCAGTCATTTAATCCCTCAAACTATTGTCTTTCCTCAGCTGAAGAGATGGCATTTTACCCCCACAGCCTTCCTTGGGGCAGGCAGGTAGGGCTAAAACCTAGTTGCGTTGTGTGTTTTTATCTTCTCATATCATTTTGGCTAACTCAGAGGAGGAAATATTGAAAAATATAATGAAGATGGGTTTAATTTCCTCTGTTTCCTTTTCTATCATTTTAGATGTGCTTTTTTCTAATCCTTTCTTCTGATTCTACTTGTTACTCATCCTCTTCATTGCCAACACATCTCTCGCCATTCTGCTTAATTCATACATGGTGTATGTGTATCATGTTTATTCCCCTATGACAACAGGGTAGTTGAAAGCAGGCATCAGATCATATGCAAACTTGCACCCTCTCGAAGTACACTGTATGTAGTAGAAACTCAATAGTGAATGGCTCAATGAATACAGAATGTTTTAAAGTGTGGCTCTAAGAGAGAGCATTGACATTTTAATAAGAAACTCGGGCAGACCAATATGCTCAGACCCAACAGACCACATTTTTTTGACCATAGCCCAGTATGGTGCCTCTTCTGGGCACACTGTGGAGGCGGCACCTACCCAATTAGACTTCATCCAGTAATCACAGTTAGATTAGAATAGCCAATAGCTCAATTTCATAAATGGCTTCTTGCAGTGTTGCAGGGATTTACAATCTATGAATTCAAAGAAACTTTGTCAAGTATTCATTCTTAATGACTGAACACATCAATTTCCAAGCTATTTGACATTCCCAAATGGAGGCAAGATTTCTAATTTCAAACAAAGCAATATTGGCTTTTTTCCAGTGGACAGTCTGCGTTCTTTAAATTTCTAGAAATTTATAATTAGGCAATTATATTTAAGAGACTGAACTCACTTGAATTTTAAATGGACGGATGTTCCCAAGCCATAGCTTAAAATATGTTTCTCTATCAAAGATCCATGATAGCCATTTCATCTCACTGTTCCTCTTTTCAAAACGCCTGCACTGCAAACACCTGCACTTTGTGGTGGTGAATTATTGCTGAGGGCTGATCATTCTGTGCACAGGGCAATCAATCATCCCGTGTCTCATTATAAAATCATTGCTTATTATTTTCTAGGTGCAGTATGGGAGAAGTATTAGGCCAAACTCATTAGCATTTATCATTTAGCATCACTTGCTTATTTGTTTGATCAAGTACAATTGAGTGCTCGGGCACGAGGTGTCTTACTGTGGCCTAAACAGCTCTTTATTATCAGGGAAAAAAATTCTATAGTCAAAGCCTTGGAAAAAGTCTATTTGCAAGAGGTTTCCAAAGAGAACCTGAGTTTCTGTGGTCATGAGATCAAAGAAACTTCACTTGCAGAATTATAAGTAAGATAGACTTTCAGATGGGCGGGCAGAGCAAGGGAAATAAATTTAAGCTTGTGTGCTTGGCATAGTAATAATCTAAGCCAATGTTTCTTTTGGGTGACTGGACTCAAGAGTTCACATATTGACTGTTTTTCTAAAAGACATGATTGTGTTTAAGACATTTTCTTAAACTAATAACCACATGGATCATATTTTCAAATAATGGAGGCTGTAATCATAATTATTCATTGTTCCCTAATCTGTATTCTGTTAGTAAGAGAACAAAGAAAATTTCAAATAAGAAATACCCAAATAAAATGCCTTAGGGAATAAATCCATCTGTCAAATATATCTTGTCACAAAGGAAATAGAAAACTATATTCACACACCAGGAAAATCTTTGTTTAGAATTTTGAATAGTTGGTTTGACGGGGAAATTATGCACCCAAATATTTTCACATAAAAGACTATCGGAAATCTGTTATAAATGTGGTTTGTCATATAGGTTTCTGCTGTTTTTCATTCTGCCAACATTAATTTGAACCCTTGAGCAGACCCGGTGCTGGTATTCTCATTTTCTTTATTTCTTCTCTACTAGCAGATACCCTTTCTAGCAGATACCACATTGGCTGCTACATCACTGGCAGAGTTCTGTACCATCCTTACCAATAAGGTCTCATTATTTCCCTATGGAAAATGAAGAGGTAGATTCTTGCTCAACTATGAGAATCTTGTCCATGTGAAGGAATTAATCCTTTTGTGGCATTAATTTACTTAGCAACGAAAATGAAAATACTTTTGGGGTGAAATTAGTGCTTTGGTGGGTGGCCCTGTCTGCATAATGGGAGTGGTTGATTTAGTGACTAGAATTCTGGAGACTACCATCTATCTCCTTGCTGACAAGGCTAGCTTGCCAACACATATTTGGAGAAGGCTGGAATACAGGCCTCCCTTCCCCATGCAAACTGTCAGGGTGGGCCTGGGAACTAAATATTTGTATCAATTAGACCCAACCAAAAGCTTGAGCTATAGGAAAATAAGCTGGTTTTTCTGAAACATTCAAAAGAGAAAGCTCTTTTCCTCCTCTTCTCCCCTCCCTTCCTTCAGCTCGCCCACTCCCCTCTCCTCCTGCGTCTTCTGCACATTCCCCTACACGTAGGCACAGTAGCAGCAAAGCTAGTCAAGTGGAATGTTGAACTGAATGGTTTGGAAATCTCATTTCCCAGTGAATCCACACTACCACAGGCTTGAACTAGTTTTTCCCTCCTCTTTGAATTACCACGTCAATATTTGCTGATAGAGACCTAGGTTTCTTTCCATTTTGCTTTGTTTCTGAGAATTTAGGCAACTTGTCAAGAGATATTATTAATATTCTTTTTTATTTTCCTAATTTTTTTTTCAAAATGTGACCTTCTAACTAAAATAATATTTTCTGACAAATAGAAAGCCAACAGTCATCAGAGGTTATAGTGAGAGGATCTTGGCTGTGACTCCAAGTGTTTACGTAGACTCGGGATCCATGAAGTTTTACATCAATTAGTTTCCTATAACTGTAATTGTATTCGACTGACACAACCTCATTCTTTCTCTCTCCATCACAGAATAATTTGAGAGCAATTTTCTCTGCCCTTTGGAAAAGGTTACAAATATTCTCAGTGACCTTATTTTTGGCTCCATATTCGTAAGCATCTGGATGACAAATATAATCAATTATCTAGAATTTTCTAAACATCTAGGTATGCAGTTTCATAGATTAGGGCTGCCTTTCCTTATATTAGGGGGATGATTGAGTTAGATCTTCATGTCATTCAGGTACACTTTACTTTAAATGTTCATATAACTAACTACAATAAAGGTATGAAACTCCTGGAACTATTTAAAAACTACTTCATATCTATTTTGCATGTTTAGAGACAGCTCTCGCCAATATCAGTGCCAGCTGCTAGAATGCTTTACATATTTGGCTTTTTTCCCCTCTGCATTGAATTGAAGCTCTTTGATGTAAAATTTGTTTCCATTTGAGAACAGCAATTTTCATTTTCTGAAAAAAGGAATGTAATCTTTCATCAGAGTTACAGAAGATGTTTTAAACTATCTAGATTATAAAAGAGCAAGAACTTTTTGAAATAAATGAGTTGGCATTATAGGTAATCCACACAGAAATGTTAAATGCCTAAGTAAATCTGGTCAACTCTGTTTTAGTTGGCATCAATGGAAATCTCGCCCCTGGAGCCAAGTCTGTGTCTATCCTTTGGAGAAGCACCCTGCAGGGCATTCTGACAGATAAAGCTGGGAGTGTGCCTCTCCAATGAAGGTCATAGCACACAAGACTCAATGATTCAGTATTTAATGACATGACTCTTATTTGACTTCATGTTATATTTATTAGGTGTTCTTGTTCTCCAAGGCACATACTGAGGCTCTTCACCATCCTGCCATGTGAAACACCTAAGGATTCTGCAAGTTCCCGTTACTTTCTTATTAAATGTTCCCGCTAGTGTGTTCTTTGTGTGTAAGTACAATCATGTTGGCATTTTCCACGATGATACCTGGGTATCATCCAGTATTAATCTGATGGGTTTTATTTTTTTTTTTGGCATTATGTGATAATAGGCAAATAGGGACTCAACACAAGATTTATCTATCATGGATTTGCTTTCAATAATAAATATAACCGTTCCCTAAAGGTCATGATGGATTTGCCACTGGTTAGAATTTGAGACCTAGAATTATAGCGTAGTACATTGCTTGAGAATTTCTTTAGTATGTTAATGGCCTATATGGCCAACCAAACTGTAACGATATAGATGGGCTCTACTTGTATAGAAATAGGCTCTCTGAGCATGAACCGTTTTGCTAATGACACTCAAAGGGATTGAAGAAAATGTTGGGCAAATCACTAGTAGTAGAGAGAGACTGAGTTGTAATATGTTTACCAAAATAGAAGAAAATAAGATTAAGCACAAAGTTAGACAACAGAGGAAGGACATGGGCAAAAGGAAGTATGTGTTGGTGTAGATGAGCCACCTATTTCTGTTCACTCAGCGTATAATTTATTGTCCATTTTGTACCAGACATTGTCATTAGTCTTCAGGGCATAGGTACGAATAGGCTAGCTCAGGAAACTTCCGTACTTGCTCAGAGAAACTGCCTAGGAGTGGATGTGGGCAAAGAACCTTGACAAAGAGCTGACAGTTTCTTTCAGAGCACTACAAGTTCCTGAGTCAGTTAACTGACAGAGGAAAACAGGGAAGGGGACTGTGTGAGAAGCTCTGGGGTTATGTCTCATATCCTAAGTAGGATGTTCCTATTTGGTATGATTTATAAGTTATTTTGAGGGTCTGGATGTTCAATATTTTTTTCGTATAAATGAATGGCAATAGCATTTGCACATCCAAAAAAATAACCTTCTAGGTCACATCAAATAGGAACATTCTACTTCTGAATAGCAACAGATACCTGTATTAGGACTTAGGAAAGTTGGGAGGGTACAGATTTTCTGGGATTATAGGTTACGTGAAAGTCAGGATATCTTAGAAATGAAGACATGGGCAAATAAAGTGAGCAAATAGGATTGGCTGTGAGGAACAGATTAAAGAAATTGTCTCATAGGTCGTGGTTACAAAAAATCCTGCAGACATAACTGTGACACTGGGAAGGAAAGATTGCTGCCTTCTTAAGCTGTGCCAGCTTTAGCTTGGTGACATCAAGTGCTTCTTATCTTTAACACAAATACAAGGTAATGCAAAGGCCAGGAAGTCAATTAACATGATGAGAACATGAAAGTAATCTACTTGGTCGGTTTATTTTACATTGAATGTATTTAAACATCCGGCATTCTGCACAGAGATAAGTTGGTCCCCTAGAATGAATTGTGAACAAAATGGTAGTTGAGAGGGGCCCCAAGTCAGGCAATGTCTGGAAAGGCCAGGAACCATCAGCACAGTGAAACCACCTTCTTCCACTTATGTACCTTCCATGCACCAGGCACTGTTCCAAGAACATAAACCTCATTCAGTGCTCGGAACAATTAGGAAGTATCTGCATACATTTTAGGAGGCAGAAATTGAGGCAAAGGCAAACATTGCACATTTCCATAGTCATACAGCTAATAGGCTGTAGGTTTTAGATTTAAACCCAAGTATTCTGACTTCTAAGTACTGAGTTCCTTTTGACAAGAATGAAATCTGGATCTTCTAAGGATTAACTTTGCAGGGGAAATAGAATATACATTATAGTGGGGGGCCTCCCTGGTGGGGTATCGGCTTAAGCGCAGTACTGTGGAGCTGTTGGCGCCTGTGGCGCGAGTTCGATGCCTGGCCAGGGAGATTCCCACTTGGCACAGTAGACCTCTCCTGCCTCACCCGCTGCTCCCCTCAGCAGTGAATTTCAGTTGATATGCCTGTTCTGCTCTCCTGTCTCTGGTGAGCCCTTTCACCACCCCACACCTCTGTCCTGCACCCCAGATTGTATGCATAAATAACAAATCTTTTAAAAAATGTGCCTCATTAAAAAAATATAGGGGGACAATTCTTTTCAAAAACATGTTTTTACTTAAATGATAACAAGGTACTTCCCTTCCACCCCTTTTGTTACCTGTGGATGTGTAGATGTGTATTGATGCTGTTAAAGAGTCCATGACGAGGTCAAACAAAAGCTAGTTCTGGCCCCCCAAATGGTGTCAATATTTGGTCTGTTAACCAAATTAGACCAGTTATTTGACTAATGAACAACTCAAGTCAAACTAACTGTGCTCATAATAACAGGTTTTGGTGAGGATGATAAATGTCAACTTGAGATAAACTCTGAAGGGGAGATAATGAAATATCACATGAGTGGCGGGGAAGGCGAGAAATTGCAGAATATTGAATCCTCCTTGGGAAATAGTGCACGCAGGGGGTTTAGGTAGTGTTCTCTTGACTTTTTGGAGTTGTAGCTGAATAGCTGATTGAATTGGATTAAAATAATTTGCTTTCTCTTGTCAGAACACTGCCTCATGCTGTTTCTTACCCTTTTCAGTTCTATGATTTCTATGTTTAATATTCAACAGGTCCTTTCCCTTTATTAAAGGGAAGCTGCATATCATTTTAGAATTTTTTTATTCATATCTGAGTATGATTAAGTTGGATTTACCTTCACAAAAATTAATGGAAACCAATTTCATTTCCAATTTAGCATTAAATATGTGTTAGTTAAAATAGTATTCTGGTAGTCCACGGCGGTCTTTTGAATGGCTAGGACACAAGTTGGCGGATTAGTATGGTTATAAATCAGTGATGGGTGGGGAAATTCTGTCATTGAAGTAGTCATAATTTCTGCATCTGTGGGGCAAAGTCACAGTGTTTGTCAACGTAAGGAGCTGAATTATCTGTGTTGCCTGTTAAAGGTAAATTTTCTCCAGGCTTCCCCCAGAAGTGTGAAATCAGAATTTCATAGGGTATAGCATAGAGCTCAACATTTTAAAAGAAGTTTGCCTAGGGATTCCTGAGGAGAGTGAGGTTTGCAAACAGATAGATAAATGGATATATCTGTTCCACACATTCACATCTTGCCACGTCGGTCCTGACATGGAAATATGGATATTTCCATCTGTCAGTGCCTTTATGCATGAAGTAAAAATGTAGGGCTTCCAGTTAAATTTTAAGATTACTCACTGTTTATCTGAAATTCAAAGTGTATGTCCTGTATAATCTTTGCTACATATTTCTACTAAAACAATTGTTTTGTGTAAGTTCTAAATTAACTGGGCATTCTGTGTTTTATCTGGCGGCCTATGATGAGGAAATTGAGGTCCAGAGCTAGAATGAAATTCTACAGTGTTTGCTGTCCTTAGGATTTCTACCTTTGCTATTAAATCTTTGATTTCTGCTCTACCAGAAGTCTTTTATTGTTGACAAGTAAATACTATTCTATCAACTATAATATCAACTATAAGATTGAGTATTTACAATAGAAATCACATTTTTTTCAAAAATCATTCAGTGCTATTTTGTCACAAGACAAATAGAAACAATTCTACCGAATTGAAATGATTTTATAGACTTCTTTTTACGTACTAGAAGTTCATGAAAGTTCTGTCTTTCAAAGAGAATGGATAGAATACTGAGACTTCAGTTCTGCCAAATGTCAAAATTTTGATGTTGCAGGAACAAAGGCAGATCAGTCTGCAAACAGCGCAGAGGATATAGGTGTTTTAAGCATTGAAAGGAAAGCTTAACCTTATGCTTTAAAACACAAATGTGTTCAGGAATACTGCCAAGGATTGGTTAGGGAGAGGGTCTTGTATACATTACCCTTCTAAAATTTAAAGGACAGTACACAATCTAGGCAATTTGTTTAAAATATTCTCTCCTAAAAAGATTGAATGTTTAAAGGTAATTGATTTAATTCATTTAAATTGAGTTGATTCCTAGAGCATTTGATCTAATTTCAAACACATATCCTTTTAAGAATTTAAATAGCATACAATAAAGTGTGCATTTAATAGAAGGACCAATAAATACTACTTTGTAACACTAATATTTAAAATACACTCTATTTAGCCATAGGAAAACCTTGTAAGAACTGGTTAGATCAACCCTACCCTCTTTTCTCAGCCAAATTAAGGTCCATAAAAATGCTGTGGCAGAGGTTTAGAAGCATTATGTTAAGCAACACAACTTTAACACTGATTGCTTTTTGAGGCGATCTTATAGTCTCCTATTGATTAGTAAGGTACCAGAGTGCTTTACCTCTTTCTCCATCTGTCTCTTATCCTTCCACCATCTTTTCCTCCTCTACATATTAAACCCCCAATAGGATCTGTTGAGCTATGTATAAGTGCCAGGAATGATGCTTTGAGATATATTTTTTCGTTTAATTTGTACAATGATGGTGTCCTCATTAAACAAATGTGGACCACCTTATGATAATCCCTATTTGAACAGGTGTGAAATCTGAGTGTAGGATACCGGAATATCAGTCAGTGTGTGAGGAATCATAATTAGAACGTAGGTCTTCTAATAGCTAGTTCATGCTTCTCTGACATGAAGATGTGACCCACCAGAGCACACTATCCAGGTATAATAAAGCATGCTCTGGCATAGAAGTCAGGAAAAAAATGTGCTATATAAAAACTGGCCTCTGGAATTTGCATTTCCTTTGTTTTGACATAAATTGAATGTACCTAAAGACCTTGAACATAAGCGATAAAGGCAACATCCAGGTACTTAAAAAAAGTAGGAGGCAGGTCAGCATGTGACTTATACTTGTTCTGTGATTTACTTCTTTTACTTAACTCCTGTCTGAAGTTTTTCCTGATTTGTAGCTCTAGGGAAAATATTAACTTGTACATGTGTTAAGTGGTTTTTGCTGAATATTCTGACTGTGGAATGTAGAAGGCATGTAGAAGCGCTGCTTTCATGATTTTGAGAGCTGAAAAAAATGCTAAACTGCAATAAACTCAAGAGGTTGCAAGTTATCTTCATTTCCAACATGTGGCTAATGTGCCTGTTATATATTGGGTTGTCGGAGAAATTATGACGCATTTTTGCTTGAAACCCACATGTCATGCCTTTTCCGACAACCCAATAGTTGTCTCTGGTTTTTTGGGTTTTTTTTTTTTTTTGATTACTTTTGGAATCCAAAACTAACTCTCTCACACATATACACATAATCTTTTTTCATTATCCTCAGCTGTCTCTGGAACATTACAACTTTTGATTTTAAATTATGCTTGCCAAATCACGCCAGGTAAGCACCAATTTGGAGGTATGGAGCATAATCCAATAGCTAGTTCCTTTTTGTGAGACATGATCAATATTTGAGTTTCTTGGGCTTTAGTATCCCATACATGCCATCTTATTCCATCGTCTCTGTTTCAACTCAGTGGATGAAAGAACTCATTCTAAAGGTCATTATTGCTGTCTTGTTTTAGGGCAAAGAGACAGAAAGGGTAGGATGACCCAAGTTAACAGCTTGTATGAACAGTATGTCCTTTGGGAACATGTATGGAAGGTAAGCAGAGGCAATTGTTGAGTATCGTGGCTGCCTAAGTGGGTGATTAACTTTTAGGGTACAAAATAAACTAACCAAAATTAAAAGACTTTTTCTAGACTACTTGCTCTGCTTAGAAATAGGGAGTTTTTCAGACTGAAATGAAGGTTCATAGACACTAACTTAAATCCTCATGAATAAATAACACCCTAAAAGGCAACATAATGGTACATAAAAAGATAGTATATAAGCATTTTTATAACTTTTCCAAATCACATAAAAAATGTATAAAAGATGCTCAATAACATTACTCATTAGAGCAAGTCAAATGAAAACCACAATGAGACAGCAATCCACACTCACTAGAAAGGCTAGTGATAATCATAATTGTTGGCAAGAATTTAGAATGGAACCCTCAGATTTCGATGCTGGAAAAAGAAAGTACAGTCTCTTGGAATAGTTTGGAAATTCCTTAAAGAAGTTGGAGAGTTGGCACCTAACTCAGTAATTTCACTCCCAGGTTATCCCCAAGAGAATCTAAAATACATGTACACAGGAAAACCTTGTAAACAAATATGTGTAGCAGCATTATTCATAACAGTCAAAATCTTTAAACACAAATGGATACATCAAATGTAGTATATCAAGTCAATGGAATATTGTTTAGTCAAAGAATGACGTACTGATCTATGCTACAACATAGACAAACCTAGAGAAACATTATGCTAAGCAAGTAAAAGAAGCCAGCCACAAAAGACCGTATACTCTATGATTACATTTCTCTGAAATGTACATAAGTGACGAACATAGATTGTTTCCTAGGGCTGTATGGGAAAATGGCAGAGGATGAAGGCTAAAGGGTATACACTTTTATCTGGGAATGATGAAAATATTCTGGAATTAGTGATTATAGCTGCACACTGAATATTCTAAAACCCACTGAATTGTACAGGTAAATGGGGATAGTTTCATGGTATGTGAATTATCTTAGTAAGAAATTACTGGAAAAAAAGAACCAGTGTATAAGAAAAGGTTCAAGAAACTTTATCACCCTATAAATATTTCTCTTTTAAGAATCCTTTGCCATTGGTGGCACTCAGTAACCTAGTTATAAAATGGAGATAAAAGATCTGAGCAGAAAAAAAGGTCATTAATAGTAATTTATATTGCATTTTCACTCTACTGTTAAACTTTTGAATGTGTCAAAAGGAAGTTCAGGGCCAGGGACAAAAATCTGTGCCAGTAGGCTACATATAATCCTTGAATTTTTACAATTCATCTAAAATAGTAATAAATCTGAACAATGAACCCTGAACAAGGTACCACTTGACCCAATCTTCTCCAACCTGACCCAGCATACTTTACCATGCTTCTACCTGCAGGGTGCCATCTTCCTTTCATTGCCAGGCTCCAACTCTTGGGTCTTTTTTTTTTTTAAAGATTTATTTATTTATACATACAAGCTGGGGGACAGGCCAGAGGCGTGGGGCGGCGAGAGGGTTCACCAGAGACAGAGCGGGGAGCAGAACAGGCAGATCAGAAATACACTGCTGAGGGGAGCAGCGGGCGAGGCAGGAGAGGTCTGTGGCCCCATGTGGGAATCTCCCTGGCCAGGCGTCGAACTCATGACACTGCTGCCAGACAGCTGCACAGCGCAGCGCTCAACTGCTGCGCCACCAGGGAGGCCCAACTTCTTGGGTCTTTAACCCTTATCCTTTCTTTGCCCTAAAAGTTCTTTCCTTGGTCACATGGCCAGCTCTCATTCAGTTCACAATTCAGATTCTTCTCAGACTTAATAGTTCTATTTAAATATTTGTTATTTTATTCAGTGCCCCTGATGGTGGACACCTGAGGGATAGGAGCAAATTCTCCTTCTCACATGCAGGTTGACCTCTCATGATTGATCCCAAACTATGCTAAATTGAACAAGAGAAAAAGTTCGAAAACCTCTGATTTCCTCAGTGTTGAAGCTGCCGGCCACACCATTGCCATGAGCTGTGTACCTTCATCTCTGTGGGGTGGAAGGGTAAAAAAAACAAGGATTGGGTGTTTTAACTTTTTTTTCTCGTGGAAGGAAAATGGCTGTGACAATTTCGAGGATTACTGGTATTTTGTAGCATGTCCTTCAACTGAAGATTTTTAGATGTTTTTCTCATGATTGGACCAGAATTCTGGGCTTGGAGAAGGAGTGCCACAGAGACAGTGCCATTTTTACCATATGCTATGCACATGTTATCACACACAGTATTCTCTCCACTGTAATTTTTCCTTTGTTCATGCTCTGTAAGGCCCACACTTAGGACTGAGAATTATATTCTACTACCTTAAGAGCAGGGTGCCTACATTAATTACTTGGAATTCTTATTTATGGGAGATTTGTCTCCCCCCACCCCCATTTGCTCATCAGATTATTTACATCAATATAGGCATTGGTTGTATATTTTGTTAAAGTGTGCCAACTTTGACCATTGAGAGCTCTTTCTGCTGTTTCCTGGGTCTTTGAGTATTTCCTTCATTTGTTCCACCAATGTTGCTCATCTTTTATATTACCTGCCTCAATCATAAAAACTGGCCATTTTTCCAAGGATCTCTGCTTTTCCTTGGCGAGTACATTAGAAACCAAGATCTGACTATGCTCATTACTACTGCACTGACATTGCTGTTAAGTTCTCTCAGTGAACAGATATGTATGGAGGTGTTTATAGATCTACTTCTTTGCTCTATCTCTACCGGTATTCCCCTAAACATCAGTTGAATCAGATTGCTTCCCCACTCTAATCTTTGGCCAAATGTTTATTCTAGTCCTCTCCCTTTACTTGTCTAAAACCTTTTTTTAAAAAAAAAAATAAAAGATTTTATTTATGCATACAAGAACTGGGGTGTAGGTAAGAGATGTGGGGTGGTAAGAGGATTCACCAGAGACAGAGTGGGGAGCAGAACAGGCAGATCGACTGAAATATACTGCTGAGGGGAGCAGCGGGCGAGACAGGAGAAGTCTGCTGCGCCATGTGGGCTAGGGAGTGAACTCCTGCAATAGCTTGACAGGGCTGAAACTGTAATCCCTGAACCACCAGAGAGCCCCTTTGTCTGAAACCTTGTACTACAACCTAAGAAACCAGGCTCATACCATTGGCCTTCCATTTACTTAACTGTTCAGTTGTAGTACACATGTATCGCCATAGGGAATACCTGTCAGTGTTTGTGTACAGTACTTTTACTTTAGATTCACAGTCTCAACTGACTTTCCAAAATTGTGTCTGCATCTTTTCACCCCTTTTTCTTTAGTGAGGTTGCATACATTTGTAGTTCAGTTAGATTTTTTTTTTGTCACAGTCCGAATTCCATTCTGGGCTCTCCTGACCTTATAAATTTAAAATGTACATACATCAAAGTTCACTCCTGCTGTAAAGTTCTATGGCTTTTGATAAATGCATAGTGTTGCTTACCTCTTTCATCTATGGCTATAGCTTTTTGGAACTTGGTCACATTAACACATGTGAGACCAGGACATCGCATATGTAGGAGAGTTTTCTCCAAACTGATGCTTTTAGTGAGCACATGACTTGAGAGCATCTTTGGAAGGATTTATTTTCCTGCTGTTACTTCAAATCCCTTATTATCTCTCATAAGGTTTTTCTTCTGAAGAGAAGGTGAATTAGTTACTTCTTAATCTTTTTCTAAAATGGTGCCTTATGAGACTATCAACATTTTATCTTTCTATCTCCTGTTTGTTCTTCCCACTTTAATATCTCTATGTGGAGCATACAATCTACTGCAACATCTTATCTTATCAAGCCAGGTTGTTTATGTTCTTTGTCCTGTTTCTCATTTTTTCCTTTTTTTTTTTTCTGCAGCAGTAGAGCTACATAGTATAGTTTTGGAAAGGAAGCATGAGATAGCCAAATATGGGCAGCTGTTTAGTGGATTAAAAGATTGTGTTCTATAAAGCCACTAGTTTACAAAACCAATTAGCTCCAGGTGGTTTCCTTTCCCTTCCTGCCTTCTACCTGCTTCCAGCGAGGCGGAGTATCTTTACCTAAGTTATATAGGAGAAAAATTGAAGTCGTTGACACTCAGCCAAACCTAATAATAATAATAAATATGCTGAAGTGTTTTTTAAACTGGTCCCAACTCTTTACTTGCTTTCCCACTCTTTACTTGCTAAATCAGAAACTCTGGGGGTAGAGCTTAGTGATTTGTGTTTCAACAATTCCTCCAGGTTATGTTTCATTTTCAGAACCACTGGAAGAGTGAGAACTATCACAGAGCAGTGCCTTTCTCTGCTCCTAGGACACTGACTTGATATCACTCTGAAAACTGTTAAATACTTTTCTAAATTTCCAGTGGAATCATTTGTTCTGGAAACATTTAAATGCCTACCTCTTGGTAACTATCCATTTAGGAGTGAATAAAAGCCATCATTAAAATAGAAGGTAGGGACTTGATTTATTCCTCTGGAATGAGCAAGCTGCAGGAGGTCATGGGGGGACTATATACCAAAGAACATTCTTTCTGCAATTTCCGTTCTTTTGTTGCTCTTTATGGTTTAATAACAAATCTATGAGGTCCAATATGATTTTAATTTCCTGAAGAATATAAAGAGGAGTTGTGGGCCAACCCTTTTAATACCACATGTAGCGATAAACTGAACACCAGTGTGTAGAGAAAGTAACATAAAAAAGGCATTTGATAGAAGCAACAGTGAAAGACCATGAGTTCACAAGAAAAGACAAATACAAAAACACAATGAATGGTTGTCAAATGGCTTTTCAATTCATGTTTCCACTACCTCATGACACTGGCTGTATTTCTATTCTCTTGGGGTCTCAGAGAAGTGCATCTTACAGCAAAATTCCCTTTGATTATATATGCTGAGTTACCATTGCGCATCAACAAACCACCCCCTCCAGCATGCAAATTCTTTGCTGTACCTGAGTTTCTATTCCACACCTACTTTACAGTACCAGGACTTCTGCTTATTTTGAATCTCCTATAATATCTGGAAAATAATCTTGCAATAAATGAGACTACTAAACAACAAAAACTAGGAATCATTTTGTAACTGTAACACTATGTATCAAAGCCAACAAATTAAAAGTACATTTCCCCTCTAAATATTAATAGGTTCCAGGAGGATATTGTCTTATATAACTTGAAAGACACTCAGACAAAAAAAGAATACTTCACTACTGAAATGACATTGCTATTGATCATTGAAAACCCAGAATCAAAGTTCTTGCTTCTGATCAAATGCTCTCTCTAAACTACAAAATGAAGTTCTTGGTTATTTTATGAAAAACATTCATTAGAGTTTTATGTCAATATTCCATGAGATGAAAAAGTTGATAATTACAGTCAGAGTTAGCCTTATGTTATAATTTCATTTAGGAAATTCAATTTAAAATTAAAGATGAAGAAAACAATGGTCCAAATTACTCAGAATAGAGTAAGAAAAAAGTTTTGTGGTGAAATAGCAGAGGCCATCCCAGGGCTGAAATGATTCTCCCCTTTGATAGTCTTAGAAGCACAACACCCGTACCCACCATGCCATCACCGTCTGCCATTTCTCCTCATCAGTCAACAGCAATAATATTATAAAAGAGTAGGCTACAGTTAGGTAAGAGTTTGGTACACAGTGGTTAAACTTTCATCTGTTGAGGTACAGCTTACCTCTTGCAGGTTTTCTTAATTCTACCCTGCTTTTTTTTTTCACCCCTAGACACTAAAGAATTAAGTTTATTTCTATCTGATCTTACATAGAAACTGAATTTTTAGTAGATTGAAGTGGTTAGGTCACATTCCTCACCATATTTTTAGGGCCATTGTTAGCTCATATTCATTGTATGAAATAGAAAATGTACCTCCCTTTTGTCTTTGGGATGATGGCTTGGCTAGCTGATGATGGCCTGAATTCAACTCTTGTTTTCTATGTTTGGCTGAGCCCTTTGTACAGGATACAACTCTCCCTGAAAACTATCGTGTACAGGGCAGGCAGTGGATACAGATACACTGATAAAATAACCTGAACCAAATTGCAGGTCATACCTTCACAAGATAGGGTAATCCCCTCTGGTCTTTAAACCCAGAACTCTTCCCTTTCTGAAGAGCCAGAGGTACCTTGATTTCAATGCCAGTGGGTACTAACTCTAACTTGGCACCTCTTAAACCTTGAATTAATTCCACAAGTAATGATTCCGCATTTGTAAAACAGGAATTCTATTTAGTCTGCTGTGTGGTTAAGGAAAATTATGCCCAGCACCTGAAGGCATATTTGGCATAGTACAGTATCAGCGCATGCCACTTTCTCTCACTCTGTCTCCTCTTGATCCTACTTTCTGAAATTATATGCATAGATGTTCTCTCTGCAAAGAACAGACCTTAATTTTTTTTTCTGTCCTCTCAGGTACTAACTGTCACCATAATTATAGTTAGCGTTTATTGTTTACTGAATCTAGGCACTAGATGCTCTTCCATATATGATCTCACTTATAACAGCTATGTAATATAGGGACTGATGTGTTCAGCAGTTTATATTTGATGAAATGAAATGGAAAGGATAAGGAACATAGCCCAGATCACACAAATTCCTATTGACTGAGGACATCTCTGGTTCATTACAAGTTAATGTTTATCCTTGTGAGCACAAAGCAGAGAAATTGCAGATGAAAATGCTGAAACAGAAAACAATATGATATCCAAAGAATGCAGGCCCAGAACTGAACACGGTTCCTAAGAGGGTGGGCGTATTGTTTTGGTGCCTTTCTGAGTCTGAATCTTTTCACTGTGTCTTTGGGCAAGTTGCTTAACCTCTGTAGCCCTGCACATTTTCGTTGCTTCATGAACTACATGGGAGGGATAAATCTACTTCATTAGCTTTTTGGGCGAGGATCAAATATGGTAATACATGTGAAGAGAGCATGCGGGCCAGCGCCTGGCATACATTACAAACTCAGCAAAGTTACACCGTTGTCTGCATTTGCGCATCGATGACCCAGCCACAGTGTTAGTCTGTACAGCAAATTATCCCCCAAACATAAAACTAAAACAGAATAACCTCTAGAAATCTGACTGCAGAACTGAGACCATCAGAGGGGAAAGGGTGTGGATCCCAGTGAACTAAGGTGCAGGGTTATGGGAGCATTGGTGGTGCAGTAACATCTGTCTGAAGAGGTATAAGCCTGCACCCCTCAATTATAGCTCGCATTGGAAATCAACAGTCCTACAACTAAAACACAAACTCATAATTGCACAGTTTCTATGGGTCACGCATCTAGTCCTGCCACACCTAAGTCTTCCTGTTTGAGGATCTCTAACCTAGCACGAAAGAGGGAGGATTTACTTTCAAGCTTACATACATGGTATCAGGCACACTTCAAAGATTCAGTTTGCTGCCTAAGTTCTCCTCTAGCTAATGGTTCTAGTTACCAATTTTGTGCCACTTGGTCTTCTCCATTGAGGTTTTCAGAAGAGAACAGCTGCTGCCCCAGGAGCAATGGGTCCAAGAAGGAAAGAGGGATAGCCAGAAAGAAAGCCAGAGGCTTTTTAAAACAAACCTTGAGAAGTGACTTCCTATTACTCTGACCACAATTGCTCTGTTATTTGTTAGAAGCAAGTCACTAGTTCCAATCTAGTCTGAAAGAAGGGATGACATAAGGCCATTAATTTCCAAAGGCAGGGACCTCTGGCTCCATTTTAGAAATTGCCTACTGTAATTGATGAAAAGCAGCTTATTTTGTCAAACACAAATTATTGTTTAAGGACCTGTTTTTGATTACAAGTCACTTCCTAATAGTCTTGTTAGTTTTTTCCATCTTCATGCTTAAGTGTTACTTTTTGTTACTATGCCACCTTTGAAATTATTCTTTCAATAATTAGTATCACTTGGCCTGGGGACCCATCTTTTCCTCCTTTCCTACTAGCTTTTCATCTATGTTTTTCACCAGAAGTATTCAGAAACAGACGACATTAATGCAAGAATATAATTATTTCCATTGCCACGACATGTGACTGGAAAGCTAAATCCTTTCTTCAAACTGGATTTAATTAAAAGTAAATAATTCAGTGTTAAGATAGGGTCAAATTTTAACATCACCATGATACTCTAGAACTATGGAAATCACATCCAGAAAAGGTTAGCTGGGTAGCCTACATGATACTGTAAACTCTTCTAGAATGCTGATTTTCTGCCTGCTTATATGCATTGAAAAAATTGTCAATGTGTCAGAAACATTATATTTCCTCTCATTTTCACGCACTAATAGTAGTAAAGTTGGAAGCTGGCACTTTGAACACTAATATACATTTCTCTGAGTTTAGGAAGCTATTTTTGATCTTCCCTTGCTATTCCGCATGCCTCTGCAAATAATTGCCATTCCAATATGGAAATAGGAAGAGAAAATGGCCTCATAATATAGAAGATATAGTCTATTTCTATTTCAGTGTTAAAATAGAATTTTTGTCAGTGGTGGCTGGGAATGTCAAGAACATTCTGGGTCTTATTATGAATGTATGTACCTAACTTGACATTGTGTCTTAATCAGGCTCCTTACACAAACAGTGAACCCATCCTCTTGTGCACCATCCCCGCTACCATCACGGATGGCTGGCTCCCTAGCCACTGGTGCTGGCAGTGACAAAAATACAATGTGGAAGCTAGTATCTTTTTAAAATAAATATAGGAATTATTTCCCTAATATACCCGGTAAGTAACAAAGTAAAAGTACAGTCCTATTTTTCATTCCACTCTGTTAGCCCAAGTCCTCACTTTAGCATGTACATATACATTCAGGATAGCTATGTGTATCTACCAGCAACTATATCTACCCATCTCGCTCAGATGAATTTAAACCACTGAGCCTCAATAAATCATCTTTATGTGCTCACACGAGATCATAAAAGCATTTCCATTATACATTGTTTATTTAATATATAATAACTTTTCATGGCAGTATGTAGAGATATAATGGTATGTTCTATTTTAATAGCTGTATAGTATTCTATTGTATAATTGAACCAGTGTGATACAGACATTTATTATCAACAGCTTTGGCTACGAACACAATGCTACTGAAAATTCTATCTTTATCTGTACCTGCTTATGAGATTCGAGCATGACACTTCCATTTTGAGTCAAATGATACATGTGTTCCAAATTGTTAGGGACAAATCTTCCTCTAAAATATATGAACTGTTGACATTTCTGAATAATTCTGAGAATTGATACATTCCTTGGCTTCCTTCTGAACTTGGAATTTGACACATCTTGGAAGTGTTTTCACAGTATTTTTGATCCTACCCAGATATCTAACATTCAATTTTTTTTTAAAGATAGATTTATTTATGCTTACAAGCTGGGGTGTACGCCAGAGGTGTGGGGTGGTGAGAAGATTCCCCAGAGAGGGGAGCAGAACAGGCAGATGGACTGAAGTACATTGCTGAGGGGAGCAGTAGGCGGCTTCTGTGGCCGGGTATCGAACTCGTGCTGTGCTTAAGTCATTGCGCCACCAGGGAGGTCCCCAATTTTTTTTTAATGAAAAATTTTATCTAAGTTGCTACTTTCAAAGTAATTCTTTATGTTTTATAGTGATAAGAATACCTTTCTTGGGCCTACTGTGACCCCATCTACCAACTTGTATCCCCGTGGGCACTTGGAACCCACATTGCCATTCATCACTGACCCCAGCAGTGGACCATGCACCCCACTTGGTCAGCACCCTTATTCCCACCTATAGGAAATTCATCTGTTGAGGATTTAAAGTGAACGTGCTTTCAAATATACAGAACTCAATACAAGGCTACAAGGAATATGAAAAATTAAGGTAACGTGAGACCAGCAAAGGAACACAACAAATTTCTACAACAATTCCCAAAGAATTAAGATCTATGAATTGTCTTGTAGAGAATTCAATATAATTGTTCTAAGAAGACCAGTGAGCTACAAGAGAATAGACAGTATCAGGAAAACAATATGAATCAAGAATTTCAACTATGAGCTCGAAATCAGAACATTTAAAAACAAGTGGACACAAACAAGCGCCACAGAAGTAGCGAGGCCTTATGTGGATATGTTCTAAGCTTAGGTCTCCTTCTGGATCCCTAGGAAGCTAGCTGATAACCAGCACATCTTTCTTGACCCATTCATGCTGAACCCAGTTAGTCCACGACACCCAAATTACTACAGCAGGGTGGGGGGCTAACTGCCCAAGTATTTGCTTACCAGATTATGAAGACTGTTCAGTCACCAGGAGGACTCGTACAGTTATTAACTTTGAGTTGGGTAATGCAGGGAAAAATACCATCCTTGACCTATTTTCTGTGAATGAAGTTGAACACGCTGCATAACCCTGAAGCAATGTTGAAGAGATAGTGACTAATAATACACATTTTCTAAAATGGGATATTGGTGAACAGAAACCTATTCTTCCTAAAAATCCTATTGTACTAATGCCTAGTTAGTAATAGTTGTTGGGGACTATAGAGATAAATATTTTTGCAACTATAAGAGAACTGTATAAAGTATTAGTGAGAGCTGAAGGAAGGTGGATTGCTGATTTTTATTTTATGAACACGATATGAAAAAGTGGATGACTATATTAGCAGTTTTAAAAACTGGGAGGTTTCTCTTAAAGATCAACAGTGTCCTATCCAAGCATACTGTGCTCCACTGCCCAGGGCTTATGCTAAGGACTGGTTTGCGTAGTATCATGATTGAGATTGGAAGATTTCTACTGACCGGTTCTCAAAAGAGTTTGTAGGAATGAAATGCTGAACTTTACTATAATTTTAGGGGAAAAATAATTTGAAATAAAAATGAGATCTTACCTTCCAATCAGCTTTCTCATTAGTTCTTCTAGGGCAAAGGCTTAATGCTGTGGTTGACATTTTTCTCATAATGAGTCCTCTTAGGACATTATGTAGCCTGTGGTAGGTACAAAAGGGAAAGAAGCCATTTTTAACCTAAACATTTTTATAATTAGTATATGTTCCATGAAGTCAAAAGACAAATCAACAGAGATTTAGTTTCTAATACCTTAAAATATAAGGTTAATTATGAAAAGTATGGTTATTTAAGTAATGTGGACATAAATGAAAGGCACTAACTTGAACTTAAGTTGTAAAGAATAGGAAGTAAAAAATCAGTATCATTAGAATTATACGATGAGTACAAATATTGTTGGTAAATGCCATTTTCGGTTTTTTTCTGACAGTTTCCATATTTTACTAAACCACAAAATCACTGAGTTCCCTTTTAAAAAAAGAAATTTAAAGGGGGAAGTTGTTGACATTTTGAACTTTTGTTGATCAAATCACATACATGTAAATATGTAAATCAATTCAGGGAATATCAAATTCTTGGCTAAATATTACTAATAGGTAGAATTACACATTGAACAATTACCAGATTGTTCCCTTTATTGAACCCTGTGCCATGTAAATTACTGAATAAATTGTTAATCAAGTCATCAGTCAATCATTATGATTAAAATCATCAAGTGCTTTTTTTTTAGTGTTAACGGAAAATTGTGAGACGCGTCTACCCGAAGAACTATTACCCTATAAATATCAACTGATTTAGCTAAAATGTACTAAATGATATATCAAGCACTTAGAGTGAATTCGAGATTAAAAGTAAAACATTTCCCAAGCAATAAAGATGTTTCTATAAACTACAAAAATTTTAAATATTTTCATGTCTCTTTACTGTTGAGAACTTTAAACCCGATCTTAAAAGAATTTGCTTTAAAAGTTGATTGAAGTGGACTCCAGCAAGATGGCAGCAGAGTGGGGACACTAGCAGGCCTCCTTCATATATTCACACTCAAATTACAACAAAGCAAACTCAGCAACCCCTGAAAGACAGACCAGCTGACCACTGTTCCATACTTTAGGAACAACTGTACAGTGGAAAAGGGTAGTAAAAACTAATTTAGCCACAGCTATATTGCTGGAGTTCAACCCGGGAGAGGTGCCTACTCTATGGAGCCCCTCTTGTTGTTTACTTAGGGGTACACACCCCCTTCAGAGACATTAGAAATCTGGCACTGCACTGGAGAAGGTAGTAAAGAGAGCTAGCATGTAGGAATTGAGGGTACACTACTAGAAAACTAGTTGTAAGAGGGCAGAGTGATAATTATAGTCTGGAGACTGAGGCTTTCAATCTACACTAGTAGGAGCTTAAAACTTGAAGCCAGATCAGATCTCCCATCTCCTCATAGCCTGCCTTACCCCCACCATGGGCCAAAACCAATAGAGCTGAATGCTCTCACTAGCTGGAGTTAGACTTCGAGCATTGCTATAGCTATTGCTTAACCACAGCCTAGAGACAGGTTGCACAAGACTGCATGAGACATGTGGGTGAGGGGAGGGAGTCACCGTGGAGCACCACCATACAGTCTGAGTACTCCGGTAACTGTAGGAGGCTTCAGTCCTTGATTTCTCACTGAAAGTGACCTTTTTGCCCTACTGCCCTGATTCCTTAGGGCACACTATTGCTCCAGTCATCTGAACAGGTGCTTAGGCAGTAGTCTCTGAAATTATAGACACCTAAAGGTCCTGGATAAAATCCTGGTATTATTTGTAGCTTCTTGTAGAAGGGATTAGAAAACCAATTTATTAAGATAAGCAAGGGAAAATCCCTATTACAACCCATAAGAACTAAAAATGAAGGGGAGAGAAAAACATACCACCATGCTGGAATACAAAAACCCTGAGAGAAGTCTCAGTCCAGCAGCACTGCAGAATATGCCCGAGTTGAACAATTAAACCATGTTTGCTCAATTAAGCAAAACTATGGATGACATAAAACAGGAACACAGAAAACACTGAGAGAATGAGAGACTGTAACAACTACAACTAATGAATCTAAAATAATGTAACTAAATTAAAATATACAGTAGAATGTCTGTATAGTAAGTAAATGCAAATAATGGAGAGAATCACTGAGCTTGAATGCACAGTGACGCAACAAAGAAAAAATAATGAAATAATAAAAAATGTAAGCTCTTTGGGAAAACCTAAATAGAAATAATGTATCAGAAAGAGATGAGAGAAAGGCATGAAAAATTTGCTTCAAAAAAATAATTGCTGAGAACCATCTCAATATGGGAGATGGACCAAATGTAGTATTCCAACAGACCCAAAGAGTTCCAAACAAAATACCAAATCAACATTACTCCAAGACACATTATAATAAAACTGTTTAAAGCCAAGGACAGAATAATGAAAGCACAGAGAAAAAAAGAACGACCTATTAGGGAACACTAATTAGACTGCAAATTTGTCAGGGGAAACCTTACAAGGAAGGAAGGAACTAGCAGGAGATTTTTAAGTTACTCAAAGACTTAGATTTGCAGTTCAGAATACTTCATTCTGCAAGACATAATGACGTTTAAAAAACGTCACTGAAGAAGGCATATTCCCTTGCACATTTTATGATGGCTACATTACCCTAATACTTAAGACTAAACAACCAAATAAAAGAAAACTACTACAGTCCAATGTCCATTGACAAATAATGATGCCAAATTATTCAACCGAATACTAGCTATCCAATTCAACAATGTGTTTCAAGGATTATCTATCAGGATAACTATCACATGTTTGCAAGGATTGTTTTATATACATAATCAATGTAATACATTGTTTCAATATAGTTTATATGAGATCATATGATAATGTAGAATAAACATTTCACACTAATGTTAAAAACTCTAAAGAAGATGAAAATAGAAGGAACCTACCTCAACATAATAAGGCACATATCACAAATGTACACCTTAATGGTGAAATATTGTAACCTTTTCCTTTAAGATGAGAAAAAGACACATCTATACACTGTTACCACTTTTGATTAATCTATTGCAGGTTGTAGACAGAGCACTCCATAAAAGGAGTTAGTATTTGGAATGGAGACTGAAAAAAGTCAAATTATCATTCACAGATGAAGACAACCATAAGACAATATTAAACAATGATGTATGATTATATTTAGAAAACCCTAAACACGTTGAAAAATTACTAGAAACCATATAGCAAAGTGGCATATTATAAAATATACAAAAATCTACTCTATGTTATATAAAAAATACACTGAGCAAGAAGAAACAAAAATTGAAACTAATTCCATTCACTGTATCCTATAAAACTGATTTCCATGATATTAACTTCAACAAAAAATGAAGGACTTATGCTGTGAAAACCACAAGACCTTATTAAACAATTCAGATCATGACATAAAGGAGATGGAAAGACATTCCATGCTCTGGGATGGAAAATATCAAAATGCTATAAAAATTTAATGCAATCCTCATCTACATATAAACAATATTCTTGAAAGAAACTGAACAAAAACTATGAAAATTATTCAAATAGAAAAAAGCAATCCTGAGAGGGAAAAGAAATGGAGGCATCATGTTACGTGACTTAATAATCTAAAGCAACAGTAGTTAAAATAATACAGAGTTGGAAGAAAAAGAGAAAAATGTTAGAGTGGAAAACTCAGAAGTAAATCCACATATTTATCAACACTAAATTCATGGTAAAACCACTACAGCGATATAATTGGGAAAGGTGTCTATTTAACAAACGTTGCTGTAAAAACTTGTTGACCACATGAATAAGATTTGGTTAATTTGGTTCACTCATTTTGTGCACAAGAATAAATTCAAATAAATTCAACACATATTAATGACTAATATTTAAGACCCACAACAACAAGATGCATAGAAGACTTAGGTTTCATGACTTCAATAAAGATGTTTTTGGAGACTTGAACAATGTGGCAAAAGGAAATCAAAGAAAAAATAATTGGGATTACCTCAAATTAATAAGCTCTTACACAGTGATAGAAAATATAAGTAGATTAAAAAGATGTCCTACTTAATTGGAGCAAGTATTTACTCTACACAACTGACAAATGGTTAATATCCAAGGTGTAAAAAAACTTACGTAATAAAAAATAACAACCCAGTTAATTGGGCAGCAACTCTGAACAGCCAATTATTAAAGAGGATATTCAGAAGGCCAGTAGATTTACCGGAAATGGTCACCATTTTAATAAGAGATTTGCAGGTGAAAACCACTGTGAGATGCCATCGCTTACTTGTGAGTATGGCATATATTAACTCATTCCACAACACATGTTGGAGATTGTGCAGGAAGAGGAACCTTCTTGCACTGTTGGTCAAATGTAAATTAGTGCAGTCATTTTGGAACAGAATCTGGATTTTCCTTGGAAACTCAAAATGGAAATACTGTACGATCCAGCAATCCTACTCCTAGGCATCTATCCAAGGAATATGAAAACATCAACTATAAAAACTGTGTGCTCTCTACAGTGTTTATTGCAACATTATTTACAATAGGTAGGTCCTGCAAACAAGCATAGTGCCCACTGATAGAACATTGGATCAAGAAATGGTTTATCCACACAATGGAATGCTGTCTGAACATACTGATTCAGGGGAATGATGTGTAAAGTAAGTCTGATTGACAGAGCCAATTGTATACTTATAAATTGGGCAGTTTAACAATTCGAAATATTTATAAAAACCGGCATATGCTAATAAAAAGATTTCTGCAGTTATGAGAGAAGAGTGAAGAGGCAAAATGGATATAAATGATAGTTAAAACAACCCTTGAATGGGGAGAAATATACAAAAGTACACAATTCCCTTAAAGAAACAAAATCTCATTGCTGTTTCAGTTGTGCTATGAAATATCAATAACCTGACCCCGTAAACTTTTGTGTTTACCAAGGTTATGTTTTTCCCGGGTATCTAAATAGTGATGGTATTCTGATTGTAGCTGTTATCAAACTTAATGTAAATATTTTAAAGCATTTCCTTGGGTACTCTACAATTTGTATGCTTTTTGACTATTTGAAGGTTTTCCCAAACAAATATGTTTCATAACATTAAAAAATCATCTTTTAGTGCTAATAGTAATGATTTTTTTGTGAAATAATGAGGAGTAACAGTTCCTTGTAGTATAACCACTGTGAAAACATTAATAGTTCCTTACTAAAATTTGAATACCTATAAGTCAAACACTAGTGTGTTATACTTGCATTTGGAACATCATAATGTAAAAAATATTTGTCAACATAATTTTACAAATCCTAAATTACTAAATTTTGAAGATATGTCATTTGAAATTATACAGTCTGAAGAAAAGGAAGAAATTCTATGGGATTTATGGGATTCTATCAAAAGAAAATAACATACATTATCAAAATTTGAGCAGAAACCTTAGATCCTAGGCAAGGGAGGGATAATAAACTTAAATACTAAAAAAATAATATTGCCCTCTCCCCTCCCCCCCAAAAAAAATCTATACATGGTTAAATTATACTTTACAAGTAAAGGAGTGATTCAGACTTGACAGAGAAACAACCCGAGGGAGTTTGTCAACACTGATTTTAAAGAAATTCTTGAGAGTTCTTCAAATTGCAATGCAAACATGCTGAACAAAAATACTAAAGTATATAATATGTAAGCATAAGTTATATGTGCAAAGATAAATATACAGATGAAGACAGAACAATGTTACACTGTGATGGCTTTTGTCAATTACATTTAACCCAATATTAAATTAAAATGGAAAACAAGTTTCAGTGAATACACTATATAGAAAGCAAAATTCTGTCCATAACTTTGTGTGGGAATTTTTTCAAATGCAAATGAAGTTACTGTCTCTTATAATGCATGGTTTTTAACTGAAGACATTTTATGCATACCTCAAGCTAACCAGAAAGAGAAAACATAACTTACATACAAAAAAAAGAAAGCCAATCACTACGAAAAAAATCAGTAAATAGCAAAGGAAGACAGCAAAGGAATACGATTGCAAAACAGTAACAATTAACAAAATGGCAAAAGTCTTTTCTTTAATAATTACTTTAAATACAAATAAATTAGCATGGAGACTTAGAACAGAATTTAGTACACACAGGCTGAACGTGAAGGCATGGGGGAAAGAGTTGTTTATTTCAGACAACATAAAATTTAAGTCAAAAATTGACTCTAGCGACAAAGATGGTTCTTATATAGAGAAAAAAGAGCCGATTCAACATGAAAATGAAAATTATAAATATATACATAACAAACATCAGAGATGCTAAATATATAAAACAAATATTGACAATTGTTTGAGTTTTTTTTTTAAGGGAGAAAATTAACAGAAATACAGATAACTTAAAATTCGATATCCAAATTTCAGTAACTGTAAACTAGGCAAAACTGTGGTAATAGTGGACTTGGAGAACACTAAACCAAGTACACCTAAGAAATATGTACAAACTTTTCTATCAAATACTCTAGGACTTCACATTCTTCTCAAGCTCATATTTTCAAAATTGATTTCTGTTATGTCAACAAGTGTTAACATATTTAACACAAGTAACAGCAAGTATCACCTTAAGCACAATGAAAACAATAACACAAAGGAAACAAAATTAAACGTTTGAAAACTAGCAGCACTCTAGTACATCAGTGAGGTATAAAGAGAATCAAGATTGTAAAAGGTGTTTGAAAACAATATAATATACTAAAATATAGCAAAAGCAATGCCTAAGAAGTTTATAGTTTAATACTTACATTAATAAAAGATCTCAAATTAGCATTCTATGTTTACATCACAATGAGCTAGAATAAAAATGAACTAAACCCAATGATAACAAAAATAATATTAAAGAAGAAATAAATAAAAGAGTAGAAAAATACATGGTTTGGTAACATCTGACAGTTTGTGTACCTAAACTCCTAAGTCATATAGTATTGTAAACCCTATGTTAGCTCAATAAAAAATAATGAAAAATTGGCAAGGTTAAGTTGTTTTTTGCAAAGATAATCAAAATTGGCATTCCTGTAGCTAGACTAAGGAAACGTCAGAGAAGCTTCAAAATTTAGTTATAAATGAAAGAGGAGACATTTTAATGGCTGCCTCCAAAGTAAAACATCATAATGCACTTATAACAAACTATTATACTCTAACAGACTGGATCACTCAGAAGCACGGATATATTGCTATAAACATACTAGCAAACCAAAACTAAATCAAGAAGAAACAGACAAAATAATCCTGGTCGTCAGGGGTTGGGCATGAGGGAAATGGGATATATTGGTCAAGGGGTACAGAGTTTTAATTACACAAGATAAATAAATTCTGCAGATACAGTTAACAGTAATATGTATTGTTAACAATGCTTCATTTTATACTTGAAATTGGCTAACAGTATATCTTGTATCACCAAAAGAAATAAATGTTAACTAGAATATATAGTGTATACATAATAGTATAACGTAGTTAAGTAATTTCAAGTTTGATTTTTTTTTTAACTTTTGTTGTTTGGTTTCAACAAAATTGACTTAATTTTAAGCTTATATAATTTAATTTTGAATAATGGGTATGTTTAACAATGGCATTTTTAAATGTTGTATAGTTTTCATTTTATTTGGGTCTGTGATACATTTTATTTTTATAGATATTGTTAGGCAAGGTTGAGATCCAGATTTTCTTTTGCAAACATAATTAAGTTTTGAACAACTGGCAATGGAAAAAAATTGGATAATCATTTCCTAATTAAATTTGTCAAATCAACTGACTATATTTTTGTGAATCAGAAGTCTGTTATAGTCCATTGATCTACATTTCTACACTTTCAGCACTACACCCTCCTAATTATTTTATCTTTAGTTTTCTAGCTTTTTGGAGATAATAATTGACAGATAATTGTGTAAAGGTGAAAATGTATAACATGTTGACTGGATACTCATATTGCAAAATATTAACAGTATAGAGTTAGTTCAAACCTCCAACACATCACATCATTTTTGGGTTGGTGAGAACACCAGTTAAATCATAAGGTCCAGTAGTAAATCCTCCAAATTTACTTTTTTCAAAATTGCATACATATTAAATGAATAAAGGGGGATGCTATAGCAATTAAAAAATAATTCTGATGGGCCCTCCCTGTTGGCACAAGGAGTTAAGTCTCAGCACCATGAAGCTATCCGCAGCCACTGCAGCATGAGTTCGATCCCTGGCCAGGGAGATTCCCACATGGCGCCACAGACCTCTCCTGCCTTGCCCGCTGCTCCCCTCAGCAGTGTACTTAGGTAGATTTGCCTGTTCCGCTCCCCACTCTATTTCTGGTGAATCCTCCCCCCGCACACCTCTGGCCTACAGCCCAGCTCTTGTATGCATAAAATAAATCTTTTAAAAAAATAATTCTGCTGATCCTTAGACTGTTGTTGCTGTTATTATTCATTGTGTACTGTTTCCAATGCATTTACTTTTTCCCTTTACCCTCCTTTTGCCTTGAAGTCAAACGTTACATAAGCAAAAAAGAAAGGAAGCGAGAAAGAAAGAAATGGTACATAGAAGCCTCCTCATGTCTGAGTTACACAATTCTAGTTGTATTAGATCATCATTAATGAAGTTGAGCCAGGAAATTTATCTGCCATGAGTATTGTGACAAAGTCATAGCTTGACTTGAAAGGGCTACTTAATGGAAATTCCCACGATTCATGCCACTGTATGATTTTATTAATTTCAACAGTAATTTCACTCACCTTCTTCATAGCTTCTGATTGATGTGATAAAAGTGACCACTAATGAATATCTATGTTGTACCACTGTCTTAACTCTTCTCAATATGGAAGCAACTTTAATATTTTACCTCTACAAGCATAACAGCAAGCAGCTGCAATTTGAATAATTCATTCAATCAAGTAACAGGATTTTTTTATGACATCAAATGACCACTTTGACTTTCACTAAATTGAGTGATTGGTTGACACTTTGAGGAGCATTAACTTGTCATCATCATCATTACCATGAAATAGTATTTATTAAGCATCCTCAGTCACAAGCTATATAAAGTTAGCCAAATAATCATAGACTCTGCCCTTTAGGAGTTTATGATCTGGAAAGTCTCATATCCAGATGAACTGAATGCCAGTTAGCAGAGTACTGCTGTAGGACTTGAGAAATGCTACTAAGTGGCTGTAAACGATCAGTTTGCTTCTCAAAGTGCCAAACCATCAACCCGAAAGTAATGTAGTGCACGTGTTGGGTGGATCTTAGTGACTTCTCAGTTGAGATGTTTTTATTTAGGCTGAATTTTAACTAAAGATATCCTTTCCCCTCAAAAGTTTCAAGCAGCACTTTAGAGATAGCAAATGACACGTCTCAGCTTATCAAAAGCAAATTAGTCCTTCAGGAGCCCCTGGGTTCAGGTAATGATGGTGGAGGATGCAGCAGAGTAAATGGGATTTTTGTTATCAGAATAACTATGCACTTCTGTTCCAGCTTTGTCCCTCCTGGGTGGGCACTGGGTAATTTATTTAACTTTTTGCCATCCTTGTTTACTTACCTATAAAAGGAGAAAGATGTAATCATGTTTATACCTTCATGATATTTGAAAATGTGAAGATATTGCATAAAAGTCAACCCAAAATGGATTTATGTAAGAATCATTTCAATATGTTTCTTAGTAACTAGGATAAAGGTTTTGAAGAAAAGTATTTCTATAAAATGCAATTCTAATTTCTGGATTTTTTAATAGGTAATTTAATAGTTTTACCTCGCTGTTACATGGTTCAATTTAGAGTTCTGTTTTTGCTAATATAAATGAACTATGGTTCATCAATAGTTCATCTATTACAACCTCCCCTTTCTTTGTGGGATCATAGAATGTATGATTTTGGAAGCCTGTTTAGACAGAATGTGAGCCAAAGGAATCTGAGAATAAACTACTTGCCCCTAGGTCCTGCAACAAGCTGACAGGAATGCCAGTGGTAAGACACAGATTTCCTGGTTCCTTCTCCCAGTACTTTTGTATGTAAGCCTGTCTTATAATATTTCATTTCCATAAAGAATAAGACACTAGCAATAATGATGCTATAAGGCAAATTTCATAAACTCAGAACCGACAGCTCTTATTTGTGCCAAAGACTATAAGTTCTATGCAGTTTAGTATATGGTCATGCAGTACTTAACAGGAATACATTCTGAGAAATGCTTCATTAGATGATGTCACCATTAAATGAACATCATACTTGGTAATTACACAGTCATAAATTATATGGTGAAGCCTGTTGGAAACAATGCTGCATATGTGGTTCATTATTTACCAACAACCATTAAGCAACATTTGACTTTATTTCTCATACAGTTCTGAGGCAGTATTACCCATTATTCCACAGGTGAGGAAAGAGAATGAGAAAATGTAAGTAACTTAATGTCACAGTGCTCAAGGCAGTAATAGTGAAGGTTCCCAGCCCAGCCTCTCCAACACAAAAGCCCATCTTTCCCCTGCATACATGCTGTGTTCCTGGGAAAAGTGCCATTACCATTTTGAAACTACTTCCACGGCCAACATGATGAGTCAGTAGCAGCAATCACATTGGGATATTCATTCTGAGCAACTTTCTCTTTTCTCATCGTCGTCTTCCATATTTAATCGACTGTGTCCATTCTTAGACACCCAGCTCTATTCTACATGTTCCTGGTATCAATTCTGGGCTTAGCATCTTCAGACAATACATGAAATTAACTCTTGTAATGCTTTTTCACTACCACATTACCTATTCTGCTAATTGTTAACCATTTCAACTCTTCATTGCCTAAGTAAATCCAGTCTCTATTTGGAATGGAAAATAGGATTTTTACAGTATGAAGGGCTGATAGACATATCTGCCTTTTCTCTTTCCAAATATTGTTCCATTTGCCCAGTGACATTTTACCTTTCTCATACACAGTATGTATAAGCACACCCATCTGGTTCAGTTTCAGAACTTCAACCTGAAACTATTGATTTTAAAAAATAAAAACCACAAGCTGAATGAATTCAGGAATAGCCTACGAGGAATAGATTCACTTGTTGGTCACAAGGTCAATGAATGGGCAGAGATTTAATAGACATTACCAGCTCCTGTTTATGTTTGTATTAGATACTAAGGGCCTCCCTGGTGGCGCAGCAGTTAAGTGCTGCGCTGTGGAGCTGTCGGAAGAGGCGACGCAAGTTCCACACCCGGCTGGGGAGATTCCCTCATGGCGGGGCAGACCTTTCCTGCCTTTGATTCCTGAAAACAAGCTGATCAGCTTCTACATGTCAATTAAATGATTAAGAAAGCAAACACATGGAAAGAGGCGTGATAGGTTGAGACCTAACCTCACCATATGCCCAACCATAATCAAAATGGAACTCAAAACCGGATGATACTTCCTGATGATCAGAGTTGTAACCAGACATTGGGCAATTCAACTTATTTTTTTTAAAGATTTATTTATGCATACAAGCTGGGGTGCAGGCCAGAGACGTGGGGCAGTGGGAGGGTTCACCAGAGACAGAGTGGGGAGCAGACAGGCAGATTGATGGAAATACACTGCTGAGGGGAGCAGTGGGCAAGGCAGGAGAGGTCTGCCGCGACATGTGGGAAGCTCCCCCACCAGGCATTGAACTGACATCGCCACTGCAGACAGCTCCACAGCGCAGAGCTTAACCGCAGCGCCACCAGGGAGGCCCCCACTTCAACTTTTAAAACCTACATCTGAGGCAGACAACACCCCAAACTATCTAGTTTTGAAAACCAATTTAGCCATATCCATGAGACCCACAGGCTATTGCAGACCCAGCTCAGGGAACAGTACAGAAGGAGTTGATACCAGTGACACCTGCACTTTCTATGAAAGAGGCTACCTTGCAGAATCATAAAGATGGCATCTAACTTAACACATCTAGTGGCCAACAGGGATACTCCCAGGGGACAGGCCTGCAGTGTGCCATGTTCCTGCCTTCACACTGCCTTGTCCAGCTAGAGGGGCCCATATCTGAGCTTTGCTTCTGCTATGCTCCAGAAAACCAGTAGTGCCTAGACTGGAGCTTTTACAGGCTTCAGGCATAAAGGTGCAATAGTTTTGTTCTTAAGAACTTTGCTTTGAACCTGGGCATACCAGCAGTTTGCGGAAATCGTGTCATAACGTGGTGAACACAAGTTAGTTTTCTTCTGTCTTAACCAGGGCTCTTTGCCTTTTGAAGTTAGTATTGACTAATGAATATTTGTATGAAATATGTTCCATGCTAAATTGTCAGACATATAAATCTGCTGATAGTAGTCTGACATATTAACGTCAGCTTTAACAGACACAAGAGTTGAAAATAACCAGTCTTTATAGAACTTTTAAAATTTGAAACCTCTCTATAAAACTACAAATGAAAAAATATTTAAGCTGCATTATGCAACTTAACTTATGACCCACTAAGGTCACAAATCAAGTACCTGTTTACACGTGAAGATGCTAAAATGTGACATCACTTGTTTATTGTTAAAATGAGTCAGTTGCAAAAGTGAGATTAAAAGTCCATCTGTTGAGTACTGGTTCAGTGCTCTTTCTACTGCATATCCTTTTTAAGTTATTTTAAAGAATTTGATACTGTATAAATATACTTTGGTTCTTTTCATGTAAAATTATAGACTAGCTTGACTGGCTAGCTCAGTTAACACATGGTACTAATAAAATTATATCACTATTTAACCATCTGTTTCACTGTTTAACCCAACAGAAATATTTATTGATTACCTGATATGAACATGGCACTTTATTAATGCTGTCATTGTTACTGAGAGATACAGCAAATGTCTTTTCCTTCCAGGAGTTTAGAAATATTAATTTACTTAGTACTTCTTGAGCACTAACAAAATACTGGGCATTGTTCTAGGCACTGGAATAATATTAAAGAAATCACAAGTGATGAAGGTCAAGATTACAAATTTGCTTGTCTGCAGGTCACCAGCATGTCACATGCATACGTAAAACAGGCTTGATGGGAATGTGGGGATAATGGTAAATAAAAGAATGCCTACGCTGTGTGAAACAGCAGCTACTCATCATTGGCTACTTGTACTCTGGGAAAGGAGACTCAAGATTTGCCAGTTCTTCAGATTTACAGAAAGAGATATTTAGATTTTTATGGGAAACATTGGAAGCTAAGTTCATGTTGTATAAAATGCTGAGTAGGCCAAACAAAACACATCTGCTTGCCAACTCTGGTTCATTTCCTGACAATCTGTGATCACTGCATTAAAGAGTAAAGCCAAAGGAAGGACAGGGACATCAGCATTTTTGCATGGCCAACACAAAGGAACTTGAACCTGTGGTAGTCAGGGTAGATTTCAAAAAGAAGATGAGCATTGAGCAGGACCTGAGAGACTGAGCCTAGAAGTGGGAGACTGGGCTTCAGAGGTCTCCTAGTGTCACATCACTGGTTATACACTGAAGCACCACAAGCCAACAGCAGCCTAATAGCTGCAGTGACATTAGTGTAGTGTTCGAACCCTTTCATCCCACTATCCTTTCCAGGGACACAGGTCAAAATTCTGTGGTCAGGTTTGCAATTAGAGTCCTCTTAGAAGTAAACATCAGAAAAAATGGAACATAATCAGATACAGGAAGCCAGTAGAAAAATAATTTGGAATTCATAAGGGACACACATGTACAGTCAGAACGAGTCATTAACTGTATGTTTCATACCACCTTTTTTAACTTTTTGCAGGGGTTATTTAAGGTGGTATACTTTTATAATGAAATTTCAAAGTCTAATCCTGACCTACAAGTTCCTAGAATTCTCCTCTCTAGCACATTCTGCATCATGTTTTGTTTTAGTAACTGGTTTGCTTTCATGCTTCAAGTCTTAACATAAATGCCACTCTTTCAGTGAGATCTTACTCAACCACCACATCTTAAGTAGATTTTTCCCTCCTCCTCTGCCATACCACTCTCTTTTTTGACTGGTTAGCCTAAGGAGGGACCATACTACGTTGACTGCTGAGTCAGCAGCACATGGCACCGTTTCTAGCTCCGACAAGCTCTCCCATCAGTAGTTTTTGAATGAAGAGATGACTATGAATAAATGAATCCTGGGCACATGTTTGCACATGCAAAGAGCTGTTAGGAGGAACACTGTACACTTCACGAACATGGTTCTCTATCAGGTACCTGGGTACAGCCCTCTGGGCAATATTTCTGGAGAGCAAGATCACGCTTAACAGTGGATAAAGAAGTGGTGGAAAACATTTGCTCGGCTTAGGGTCCTGTTTAATCACACTTTAATACAATATCCTTTCTCCTAAGAGAGGGTAGTCTTTTCTCAATGCATATATAAGGAGAGAGATTCCAGTCATTTCTCTGTCCCTGTGAGGATAACCATTAATTACAGTAGCACAATTAGCATAATTTCTAAAAGCATTTTATTAGTCATATTATAAATGGTTCTGCTATGTCTGGTAAATACTAGTCCCTACCGTCAAGGAAATTCAGTGACAACCTCCATATGTAATCATCTCCCTGTAATCTTTACTCCTACCCCCTTCATTCAGCAGCCAGAGTAAGCTAGCTGGCTAAAATGCACAGTGAAGTAAGTCTGAGGAAAAAAGACAATGGCCCTACCTTTCAAATCAAAGGGCAGAAGAAAAAAAATTATAGCATAAAGTGGAAAATGTTTGGGATAATCCAAACTACACAGTGTCAACAGTAAGAGGACACTAGCTAAACATTCAACTAAAATGCATGTTAGTGCCTACATGAAAAATTCAAATGCACCATCTGCATGTCCAGCATAACTAACAATCAGCTACAACTGCACAAGGATGAAAGAGAAACTAAGAGGGTATGATATATTGAGGAGGGTTTTGAATAATTTAATGATCCTAATTTTATCTCCAATGACATCTCATTTGAGGTACTTCCTTGCACAGAGTGAAATAAATGATAGGAAGTTTGCAGTATATAACCTTTTAATAAAACAGCTCATTTTGCCCCCACTTTATTAATATGATTAGCTCTACAGGCCTAATATCTACAGTGATACCTTAATTATACTAATGTTGAAAAAGTATAGGCTAGAGAAACCAAATAGACTATATGTAGATTTGAGCTTTGAACTCAAAGCTCACTTTCAAATGCTAAGATTTCATAAAAACTGATATATATGTCACTTCCTTAAAAGTATTTCTCCACTTTGCCTATCTTGGTTGATGGCTCAAAGGTACTCAAGGTGAAGATAACAAAAAGGGCAAGTAAGCAAAAATATAAATGGCGAACTGATATCCTTAGCGTGATTTATGACAACAAATAAGAATAACGATAAAAAATTAGTCTCCATATACATTGTTCAGGAAGAGGTCCAGGGATACAATGGAGTCCTGTTTTCCATTTTATAGGGAGACCACACTGTGCTAGTTCCTGATGACTTTGTGGTGATCCACACTGTGGACTTGGTTGGCTACAGAATTGTGATGAGAATTTTGAGATCAGAGGTTTGGTTTCTTATTTATCCAGACATTCCATTCACTCATACACAGATCTTTGAATGTGCATCTTAGTGTAGCATATGGGACCTAGAATTAGAAGACCTGCATTCCTGTAATGCTCTCACAATTATTCTTTTGAAGTGACAACACGGGAAAAATGACTAAACTTTCTAAGCTTTGCAAAAATGGGTTTTCTGTCTGCTTTGTGAAGAGCTGTTGTGAAGTAATGGATGGGATGTGACTTTGGAAACTATCAAGTGTCACTCAAGTGTTACCAGTACACACCCAATACCTTTAATACAGGACGATCCTTATTCATTGTCACAGGGTTTATCAAGGGGGACATCATGCAAGAGGACCTTTTGGAGAATGTGGTAGAAGGACTTAGACAAGGCAGGAAAAACAAAAAATATGAGACAGGTGGATTTTAAATAGATTTTTGCAGAAGTGCAGACTGTGATAGATTATTTCCTCCTGTGCCAATTCTGACATCAGTTTTCTAAGTTCCTATCCGCTTAACACTTTGTGTGCCGGTGCCCTTTAAATTTACCAGCCCTTGGGGCCGGCCATTTTCTGTGCCACCGCATGAATGGTATAAGCATTCAATAAAACACACACAACTCCTGAACTACTGGATATTAAAAAAACTGTAATATCTCTCATAAAACACCTTACACTTTCTCCAAAACAATGTGTAAAGCTTTTAGACTGAGTACGATCAAAGAAATAGCTCCTAATAGTTCCAAATAAATCCACCGTGGCGTGAAAAACCGGAGACTAGATGAATACGTATTAATATGTGAGTGGCCACCTGATACTGGTGACAAAAACACGCACTAATACATGAGCGGACCACAAAGTGTTAAGTCTTCACCACCACTCTATCATTGACTTCTTTCTCCCTTATTTTCAGTACCTCCCCTTCTTCTCATTGTTTTCCTGTCACAAACATTCTTCAAAACACCCTTAGCCTCAAATCAAAGTTCAGATTCTATGTCACAAAGTCTCCCATGAACTAGCTTCTGTCTTCCTGTCATGAGTTTCATTCTTTGCTACCTTTGCTTAACATTTTCATCACTTTTATAGCTTTTTGTGTCCTTTCTCAGTCCACTTGTCTTAAGCTATCCAGTCAGCTTCATATGAACCTCACCTTCACTTGGCTTTTCAGTCTATACCTCTTCTTCCAAGTCATCTTCCTTAACACCTCATGATGTAGTTAGGTGCTCTTCCTCCATAACTTACTGCATCTCTATCATTGCAAGTACCATATTGTATTAATACTTTGTATTTAATATGGCTTCCTCATCCTGAATACCTTAGCCTTCTTGAAAATTGAGACCGACCAGACCCATAAAAAAGGTCTGCACACAGAAAACACTTTGAAGAATGAAGTTAACTAAAACTAGGGTAAGCAACTGCCAGTGATTGAGTCAGAGAATTCAGAATTAGTCATGGGACATGGATCCTTCATTTGGTAGTTTTAAGACACAGTGTATTTGGAGACTTTGGAGAAGACTTGGGCAAAATGCCACAACAGAAGGCATCGGCCTGAACCAGGAGGAATAATCAAGGACTGGTTCTCTCCATGTGAGCACATCTATGGACCAGCATAGTGCCAGGGAGCACACAGCTTCAGTGTATGGAACAGAAGCAAACATAGTACATATGCGACAGTTAAAATTCACCCATTCTCTTGTTATAATGGTAACCCAGGTCTAGAAGTATCATTCCTGGTGAGAGCATCCAAAAAGCATGGCACATTGGTAATAGTGAATAATCTAATCAGCAATAGGAACCTCCACCTGCTTCTAATGCATTCTAAGGAGATTGTGTTGTATAGCTCATAACAGCCCATGACTACCAATGGGAAACTCCCAAGTCCTTAAAGAAGGTCAATGGTATCATTTTCACACACTGAACATATTTTATTTCATTTTAATATGAAAAGAGGCAGGGAACAAATGTGTTTGTTTGACTATTAGTTCGCAGATATTGAATTCAGCTGACTGACTCAGACAGCTGCTACATCAGCCCCGGGACATGCTCCCCAAGCTAAAGTACAAAGTGTTTCATTTAGCACTGTCATTAACAAATGTAACAAAAATCACAATATGACCTATAGCCTTTTAATGAAAACATTCCTGGTAATTAGACTCATCACTTGTTTATCTGAATCTCTTGCTGTCATACCAGACTGGTTGTAACATTATAGCCCATAAGTTTAATAAGAACTTTTTATAGGCACATTTTTTAACACCTCAAAATAATCATTGGTGCATACCTCCAAGGGTGATTTGCTGAAACAGGAATACTAACAACCCACTGACTCTGAATGTTTTAGAGAATATTCATTACAGTGAATTTGTGAATTTCTAGATGAATGATTATAGATAGTAATAATAGCTACTGTTTATCAAGTATTACTATATACCAGAAGTTTTACGTGCGTGATTTCATCATTCCCTCACAATACTGAGAGGTATGATGATCACTTTCATTTGTTAGTTGGGGAAACTTGGAATCTGCTAAGGGGACATTTCCATGTACATGTGGAGATCACAGAAAGTACAAATTAGATTCAAGAATTGAAGCTCAATCAACAGGATTATAAAACCTACACTGTCTTACATTAACTCTCCTGTGTTTTCCTAAATTTTCTAGAGTAGTTATTTATTGGAAATGGTGTTTAAATATCACTAAAAATGTGATTAATACTTAGGATTTCAATTCAATTATTAAAAAAATTATTGTTTTTTTTTTACAACATAGACAATACAAAGAACCGGGGAAATTTGCATATTACTACCCACCAGGGACTACAACTGGTACAATATGTACAACTACCCCTGTGACACATACCCCTCAGCGTTACTGAGGTCCTAATAGCAAACTAAATTTTGAAAGAAAAAAAAAGCACTAAATACGGAGTAATTCTAGTTAAGGTAAGAAAGATGGTAAGGTACCATAAAGATATAAAGTATGAGCCAAAATTTAAAAAATACTTAGGACTTGTTTTTCATTAGTTTTCAAATATCCAGTCGATTGTTGAAAATATAAAAGTTCAGTGAAATGTAAAAAGCAACGACCCCAAAACATGGCAGCGAACAGACACTAGGATCAGGCTCTCCTACAAAAAAATCAATTCATGGAGAAAAATATCCCTAACTTTGAGAGCTGTCTCGAAGAGAACCGGATACCCTACGCAATACAATCGACCCCAGGGGTGCTTTGGACTTAAAAATAAACTGAAGATTCGGAGTAAAGAGAAGAGACGGGACATCTAATCCCACACAAAGGAGGAGCAGAGAGGAGAGATGGGCGGACCAGCTTCCCCTGAGAGCCACTGAATACAAGGTTAGAAACTGCGGTGAGGTCGGAGGGCTCCGGCCAGCCGACTGGGAGCGCGACCCCCACTCCCCCACCCCACGACCCCCCTCTCTTCCCTGCTTGGCAGCCCTGAGGAGCAGGAAAGCGGGAGGGTCACTGTGTCCCATCCCCCACCTGGGGCTAGGTAACATCTCAAAGGGAAGAAAGTCCAAGCAAGAAACCTCCTCCACTGGCTGCTAGTTGATTGATTAGCCAGAAAAACCGGTTGGGCTGGAAAACCTCCTGCGGAGACAACCTCTTTCTGGGCTTTAGAATGCACATGAATAGGAGGGGAAGGATAGAATTTAAGGACTATTGACTGACAATCCCAAAACCCCTCACATACCTGTTGCAAAAAAAAAAAATCTCCAGGATGGAATTTAAAGACTATTGACTGACAATCCCCAAAACCCCTCCCATACCTGTTGCTGGGGAAAAAAAAATATCTCCTGTTGATAAACTCTCTGGCCACACCCTCCCCTGCAAAGTGTCAGCATCTTGGCACACGGAGGGCAGCAAAAAACAAACAAACAACAAACAAAAAAAGACCACAACAGGTGGTGAACACGGCCCAGCACTCGCCACCCCCTCCAACTTCTAGGCGGCTGCACACTGGCACCCTAGAAACTAGGTGAGGTGAAACGCTGATCAACAGCCACCCACAACCTCCACCTCTGCACCCCTTTGTGGAGTAGCAGGCCCCAAGCAGCAGGAAACAAACTAAGACCAGGAGCTCCCAAGCCCCCCCCACCAGACATAACCCCAGGGGCAGGAATAGCCCCAGGCAAACATCGGAGGAAAGGGGGGGAGAGGGGAAAAAGAACAGAAAGACTCCAAGCAAGGACTAAAGACAGCAGCAACAACAAGACAACAACATATGTCGCTGGAAAGGAGGGGCTGAACCCCAGCAGGGGACCCAATCAGAAACCCCAGAACCTGGGCGCAAAAGGACTACAGAACTCCAAATTCACATCTCCCCAATACGTTATTTTCTTTATTATTATTTTTTATTTTCTACTAGTTTATTATTATTATCCCTTTTATTCTCTTTACTATTATTTTATTTTATTTTTTACTATTTTATTATTATTATCCCCCCCCTTTTTTTTTAACTTTTAACTTACCTTTTTCTCTTGGTCCTTCATTCCTACTTTTCTTCATCTCCATTCCCCTTTTCTTTCCTCTCCCTGTTTTTTCTTTTTCTTTTTTTTCTTTTTATCCCTCTTTTCCCCTTCCTCTCTTTTCGCTTTTCTTTCTCTTTTACTACAAACCACCCCTTCATCTTCCCTAATTAAACTCGGAACCAGAAACACACTGGAGACACGCCACGAGAAACACAAAAATTCAACAAAGAAAAATAAGAAAAACCAGAAGCTATCTAGTCACAGCCAAGGCAACTCAGACACTAGGGAACCACAAACACTCCTGAGCAAGTAAAACCAGAAGTCATGCCCGCCAGCACCAGTGGAAAACTACGAACAGAGCAAAGCAGAAAACCAACAATGGGAAAGAAAAAAGTCACAAATGATTCTCAAAACAATACACCACAAAAAGAAACTCCCTCTCCAGAACCCATTAATATGGACATAGAAGATTACATCCACCTAACACACAAAGACTTCAAAATAGCCATCACAAAAAAAAATTGATAGAATTAAATGAAAAGAACAAAGAACTGAGGGATATAAACAAAGAACTGAGGAACGAGAATGAATCCATAAAGACGAAATTGAAGGAACTGGAAGATTTAAAAGAACTGAAGAAGGAGAACGAATCCATAAAGAAGAAATTGAAGGAAATGGAAGATTTAAAAACACTAGTAGAGGAGCTAAAGAAATCCAGAGAAAGCCAAAAAAGTGAATTAAAAGATATGCAGGGAAGAATAAGCACTCTGGAAGATAATGATACTAACAGAATCAAGGCAGAAAAGGAAAGAGAAAAACAAAGGAAAAAGAATGAGGAAA
>PVIJ01010559.1:0-59477 GCA_004024925.1 Scalopus aquaticus
CATAGTTGTGTCTGCAGAACGTGTCCACCGCGGCCCGCCTCTGCTCCAGGTAGTCCTTCTGTCCGTTCCAGTACTCGGCATCAGGCCGCCCCAGCTCGGTGAGCGCGCGGAACTCACCCACGTCGCTGTCAAAGCGCACGGTCTCCTCCCCGTTAGAGAAGTATCTGTCCAGAAACCGCACCCACTGCGTCCCGTTGGAAAAATGACACTCAGATTTATAGTACTCCAAAAAATGTGCTGTGGAGACAGAAATGATCAGGTTACACAGGTCGCCACTTGGGAAAAAAACTGAGGAGACGCCCACCAATGTAAAAAGAAGTACAAGGAACCCTCGCTGGCTCCACCTCACCCCAACTACCAGCACCTCATGGGTTTGTAACATGGCTGATGCCTAAGTCCATTATAGGAGTGCCCCCTGGAGGGGGTTGCTGGTAAGGAGCGATAGCCCCAGAGAAAATGCTAGGAAGTTCCCAGTTCGGGGTGGAGACGCTGAAAAGAAATATAAGTAGACAGCAGAAGGAGCCACGGGAACATTTAGCTGCCAGGATGTAGAGGTCTAGATTGAGAGTTTTTGGAACTTCAGTGACTTTGGGGTCAGCGGCTTTGGCCCCCACCGCGCCAATCTTGAGAGGAAAAGTTTGAAGACTTCGCAAGCAGCTGAGCAACTGAAACTGCTCCTGGTTTTGCTACTGCTACAGCTGAGGAAAGAAGGCAGCAAAGAGCTAGAGCTGGACACCTTGTTAAAATGTGTGAGTGCAGCCATTGGTCGGGTCATTTGGCTGCTGCAGCTGCTGTTTTGAGTGTCACTGGCCTAATGCTGTGCTGGGGCATCTCCGCAGCTCTGCGAGCATCCTGTTGTGTCTTCTATTGTCCTCATGAGTTGGAACCTGGCCTACAGTCTGGCTGCTGCCTGTGTGCAGAGGCAGGAAGACGCCATCTTGGACACATGGCCTATTGTTTGGGAGATGAGCTCCAGGTCTTCAGTGTCAGGAAGACTCCCAACAAACAAAAAAGTGGCTTTTTGTTTGGGACTTAAAAGGACTAGACATTGCTTTGGGTGGGATAAACAGCCATTTTTGGCCTCAGTGACTCTTTGTTTTTTCCCAGTTTGTTTAATAAATCCCATTGTTGTTGTTTCCTGAGCCTGAGTAGTACTGCAGTTGTGTGCGGGGGTGAACTTGGACAGTGACTGGTAAGTTATTGGACAGTGTCCTTGGTCAGTTTTAGTGCCCTTCCTGCCCTGTATCAGGTTCACCCTTCATCCACCCGACAGGGAAACCGCATCCTGTGGAGGAAATCCCTCCAGTGTGGCTCCTAAGGGGACCCATTCCTAGTTTCCGTGCTTGACTGGAGACTTCAAGTCAGAGCTGGGCAAGGATTTGCCCCATAGCCTCTGCCTATACACCTTCTTGAAGCCTCCACCCTAACGACACCTCGTATCTCTCCCCAGAGCTCTTTAGCTGCCCTTAAAGAAGTCCCTCTCTTTCTTTAACCACTTACTTAGGGCTGATCTTGTGCTAGGCTGTGCTTCCCCCTGGGAATTCAAAGAAGAAAAAAGCAGACATCTCTTTTTCCTCCCCAGTGGAGCTTAAAATTTAGTGGAAGTGATGGACAAAACCCAATCACACAAGAATGCATATGGGAGTGAGAAGTGTCAAATGAAAAGTGTGGGGGTCTAGAACAGATTAACAGTATGATAAATTAGTCTAGAGTGTTAAAGAGTGTAAGGTTGTGACGTGAAAGGTTAACTTGATGTGAACTAGAGGACAGGTAGGTGTGTGTGTGTGTACATGGGTGTGGGGAGAGAGGTATACTTCAGATAAAGGGAACACTGTGAGGAAAAGCTTGATAGAAGTGATGACCTGCAATAAACCAGAACAAGAAGCACAGTTCACAGAAGCACAGTGAGAGAAAAGAAAGAAAAGATTAGACTGGAGAAATCACAACATCCAGGTATTTAGAAGGCTTTAGGTGATGTTAGAGCTTTGCCTTTATAGGACATGTAATTGGAAACTACTGAGAGCTTTAAGAAGATCAAAACCATAATCCCAATATAAACTATAATTCCTTTCCTGCATTTCCAAATGCAGAAAGTTCAGAAACCAGATTTTTAAAAATTTGCTGCCAAAATTTATTTGGCAAATCTAACCTGATGAGGTAAGGGATCGAGTGTGTCTCAGAGCTCATAAAGGTTATATGTGCTTCTGTGTTTTCAATATATGCAAAAATAATATATACATACACATATACATAATATAAATTCATATGTTTTATGTTTGTATTTTTATGTTCATTATATGTATGTTTATATTACACTGTGAGAATTATAAAACAAGTCAATGAATAACTCTATGATTAAAAGTGAGATGAGTAAATGGAAGGCATCTGTATCATAGTATGTAAAGTGGAATTACTGCAGAAAATTGAAACATTTTACTGAAAAATACTTGTAGCAATCACCACTACTGATGACTTTAAAGGAGAGTTATTGAAAGTTAAAAATGAAATGATGGCCAAGAACTCATATTTTGAAACACTTTGCTCAAAGCAAGAAAATAAAAATAAATAACTTGAACTTGAGTTGATTGTATTCAACAAGAAAGTGTTTAGTTTATACAACTGTATAATTGTTGGTATTTTTACTTTTTGTTCATGAAACAAGCTAAAATAAGTCATGAATATCTGAACTAGAAGTGAGTATGAACACAAAGTATGAATCCAGAATCTTTATAAGCAGCACAGTGTAAACCACTGTTTCCAGCCTGAACACTATTGACATTTTGGACCAGAATAATCTTGGTAGCTGGTAGTGGGGTGGGAGGTGAGGGAGGTCTGTTCCATACCAGTGCATAAGGCATTTATCTAGCCTCCTCCCGACCCAGGTGTCAGCCTCCAATGTAACAACCAAAATGACTCCAGATAGTCCCGAATGTTCTGGGAGTCAGGGAATAGGGGAAGGAGTAATGAATGTCATTGGGTGAGCTCTGCTGGTATAAATCATCTGAAATATCTGTGATAAAAAAACCACTCCTAATTATGAAGCAGGTGAGAATGACATTAAAATTTTTATCAATATTACATATTTTGAAAATCTTGATCCTACATGAGGTTTGTAATTTTAGGACTATGTTAGGTTGCAGTGGAGAGCTATTTTTCCAGCAAACTAAATCTGTTCAAGATAAATGGCCAACCAATTACCAAGACATATAACTTATCCTTCACATCATCTCCTTTATTAATTTCTCTGCTACCAGTCCATTACTTATCTATAGTAGTAAACAACAGACACAGATGTTTTATTCCTATCCAATGTCCCAACTAATTCATTTTCAAACTTTGTCTCCTATGCCCAGTAATATAAGTAAGCATCAAATTACGAGTCTTGACCAGTTGTGACCTCTTATTTCTGTAGTTAAGTTCCCTCTTAAAGGAAAAGCTAAGAAAAGAGGATACTACTAAAGACAGATGACTCAAAGCAGGTACCCTTTTGAAAAAACACCTTCAATTAGAAATGATAGCAAAAGAAGTGTACTCTGCATCAGAACAGTTCTATCTCACACTCATAAATTCTCTAAGTACCTTCTTGACATGTAGGAACGTTAAAAAATAAAATTGTGTGAAGTCATTTTTCACTGTACTATAATTAACTCTGTCCTTGTCCATGTGCCCAAGGTTATAAGATTTAGCAAATTAAAATATAAATGCACAGTTAAGTTTGGATTTCAGATAAATTACTCTTGTTTATCCAAAATTCACATTTCATTGGGTATCCTGTGATTTATTTGGCAACTCTAGTCAAACTTGTTAACAAAATCCAGAAGGAGTATATTTAACACTTATTTTCATTCTTTAATACAAGCCCATAATAGCCTACACAAAGTGTGAATCCATATGGAACTTTTGAAATAATAAATGCAAGCTAAAAATTTCTCCTATTTGCTAAAATCATAAGCCCTTGCACCTTCCCCACCATTAACACTAAGACATACACTGGTCTATATGAACATCAAAAACATTATCAATAATTCATACCCATTCAAACCACTAATCAATAACAGTGGTTACAAGTCCAAGCTCTAAAATCAGAAAAATCTGAATTTGATCATAAATTCTTTTTCTTGAATCAGTTTTTAACAGCCATGAAATTTCTTTATCTCTTAAATGAATATAATTATAGCATATTCCTCACAGAATCATTATTACATGAAATTAAATACAGACTCTTCCCACTACAGATCACATAGTAAGTACTCAATACATATATTATCGTTTTAATATTTATAACTCCTGATTGTAAACTCATAAGATCATGGCAACATGGGTGGAGTTGGAAGGGATTATGCTAAGTGAAATAAGCCAAAAGAAAAAAGACAAAATCTGGTTTTAAGACAAAATATATGTTACTAACTCCGAAAGAAAATATCTTCATTGTGATGTGACAATTGTCTTTTATCAATTTTATCACGGCAAATATGCAGAAACATTGGTTTAGCAACAATAATGGAGTGTAATGAAGCTAAAAGAAAGGAAGTACGCTGAGGGGCTTTCTGTATACTCATATTAGACTACAAAATCTAGGTTTTATATAAACCTATTTTAAATAAAACATCCACCATTTAATTTTTTTTCTTTTTCTTTTTTTGTTCAAGCTGGGGTACAGGCCAGAGGCGGGGGGGGGGGGTGGCAAGACGGTTCACCAGAGACAGAGTGGGGAGCAGAACAGGCAGATCAGAAATACACTGCTGAGGGGAAGAGCGGGGAAGGCAGGAGAGGTCTGCTGCACCATGTGGGATTCTCCCTGGCTGGGCATCGAACTGCATCGCGTGCTGCAGACAGCTCAACCGCGCAGCGCTCAACGCTGCGCCACCAGGGAGACCCTCCACCATTTAATTTTTAATTGTTTTTGGAGTACTATTATTTTACATCCTTGCTAGTGTTTTGACAGTATATGATTCCCCACCTCAGGCATAGCTCCACCATAGACCATTATGTTGTCCTCTTCGTCTCTGTTTCCACTCTTCTTTTTCCCCCTTTCCCCTCTGAAAGCCCAAGATCTGTGGTAAATTTTCAAGGGTTAGCTTTAAAATTTGCCTTCATCTGACTTTTGTTTGGTTTTTCTATATTCCACCTATAAGTGACACCATCCAGTATTTATTTAATTTTGTTGTTGAAATCTTTTATTGAGGTGCCATTGGTTTACGACATTGTTAGTATTTTGAAAATATAGGATTCCCCCTCTTTAAGTGTAGTTACCATCAGATACCCACCACCGAAGCACCCATAGTCCACCACCATAGCCCATTGTGTTCCCACCCCACTTTGTTTTCACCTTTTCCACTTCCTGTCTTCATATCTCAGTTCAATAGTATGCTTTCAAGTGTTAGTTTTTAAGTTTGACCTGACCCTTTGTTTTGTTTCTCTATATATCAACTATTCAGTGATCCAAAAAAAAAAGATAAATTTATACCATTTGTGGCAACATGGGTGGAGCTGGAAGAGATTATGCTAAGTGAAATAAGCCAAAAGAAAAAAGACAAAATCTGGGTTTTAAGACAAACTATATGATATTGGGTAAATTTCTTAAACTTTTTGAAATTTATATTATGTAGACATATGTTTTTAATTGTCACAGATGTGATAGGATAGATATATTGGAAATGCATGCTAAAATTTAGAGGCCTGTTACATAGTAACTGCAAATGTTGCTACTCTTTTTGCTGAGAGAGAACTGATCTGTTTTGTTCCTTACTCCAATCTCATCACCTATGATATTAATGGATGTGTTCTTTGTCACTAAAATTACTGACCGAATATAATAATAGCTTTTTCCCTAAGCAGTCACCTCTGCCTACAAAAGCTCTCTAGTACTTACTTGAGAATGACTGATCGTCCCTGGTTCTCAAGTCCTCATGACTTCTCTCCAGGCTCTTTTATTCTTATACTTCAGATACAGCTGACTCCCCCATCCTAGAGAACAGTTTTTCCCTGGTGTCAGCTACTCCAAAGAGTCATCCTTCACTTTCTCTTCAAACAGTCCAATCCAGTTTATGTCTTTATATTCCATTGACTACAAATGTCAAGTCTAACAAACCAAGTACTCTCTTCTTGGTCACAGTATCACTTCATCCAGCCCTTAGTGGTACTCATCACTCATGGACACACTCTCCTTGAAAAAAAAACTTCCTTAGCTTCCATACATCACACTTTTGCTTTTCCTCAACATCACTGGACTTCTTTTCAGTCCCCTTTGCTGAATCATTGGCCCAAGAGCTTCTGGGCTTGTCTTCTTCTTTGCCTTTTTCTTGTCTTCTATACACGTTCACTCCTTATGTGACTTCTTGACTTTCTTGGTATTTAACATAGTACATGTGTCAATGACACCAACATATTTACCCACAACTCTGGCCTTCCTCTGAATTCCAGTCTAGTATTCAACCTCTTGACTGTTCACATAAATGTCAAAAATTATTTCAAACTTAAACAGAAATTTTCATTCTAATCACCCATTTCAAGTTATTTCCATCCACATATTGCCAATCTCAATAAATAGCACCAAGTTTACTCAAGTTATTCAGAAAAAATACTTAGGTATACGTTTGATTTTCCACCCCTCTCCTATTTAACTCATTAACAAGTCACACAAGTACCTGCCACAATTTTCTTCACTTTAACTTACCTTTTGTCTTTGTCATACCACACTAAGTGAAACCATCTTCCCTATGTGATTCTCCCATGCTCCTATGGTTTCCCTGACCACGTGTGAATCCCTGCAATCTAATTCCACATTGTATCTATTGATAGTATTATTTATTTAACAAATATAAATGGACTCTCATTGAAACACTTCAAGAGTTTCATATGTCTACTTAAATAAAATTCAAATTTCTTACCATGGCCATTGGTGCCTAATATGCTTTGGATCCTGATTCTTAATCAACCTCCTCTTATGCCCAACCTATTTGCTGTGCTTCAGCCACATTAGCCCCCCATCTCTTTCTAAACACAACTAACATCTTCCCACACATAAGCATTTCCCCTGTTCCCTTTCCCTCTCCCTGGAATACTAGATCTTCATATGGCTGGCTTCTTCTCATCATTCTTGTTTCAATAAAATGTCACTTTCTCAGAGAAAGTTTCCAAACTGAAATCAGGTGAATCCAATTTTATCTATTCCATAAGACTGATGTATACTTTTTCAGGACACATATTTCCCTCTGAAATTTTTTCTTTTTTAACCCTTTGCACTCCAGCAGCGCTGCTCCGGTGCCCAGCGGTTTAATGCGTCCACTCAAGCAGCGCTGCTATGGCCTCCAGCGGTTTCATGCGTCCACTCAAGTGGCGCAGCTAGGGCGCCCCAGCAGTTTGGAAGTAAATATGTTTATTTCCGATGTGTGATAAGATATTCTTATCGCAATTACTTTCATGGACCAGGCTCGTCCTGCATCCTTAGCCACTTCTTATCTTAGATTAGTTAATCTCAGCTTAGCATTGTGATACATGTCCTGACAAACCGAGGCTGCATCTTGGAGATTGTTTTACTAAATATCACACAAAAACTAATTACAGAGTATAATATTTAACAGATTTTGTTGTATTCAATGAGATAAATTGGTGAAATAAATTGGTGAAATTTTATTATATATGTTTAAGTATAACATGATTTCAAAGTAACTGTAAAACGCTTCCCTAATATAGCTGAAATCGTCTAGAGTGGCTGGTTCGCCCATGCGAAAAAGGCCTCAAGTGCAAAGGGTTAAATGTTTATTGGGTTGTTGTCTTTGTCCCCTGTCATTAGGTAAGATCTCTCTTATTCAAATTGAACTCTCTGATCCTAGAACAGGGCCCAGTGTATAATAAATAATCAGGAAAATATGTGTGTTATTCACACAATAACACACATACTAAATGAATCAACTCGGGGTTCTGGGACTTGATCTCTGTGGGGATCCTGGAAAGCAAGGGGCTCAGTTCCATCACTTTTTTATTCCAGTGATGCATTAAATTCCTTCTGCGTCCTGTGAAAAATTGAGATAGCTTTCTTCTTGCTCTTCCTACTAGCTATAAGAAGCATTCATAGGAAAGGAGAAGAAAGTGATTTTTTTAAAAAAGGAAAAAATTCATTTCATCCAGTGAATCTGTTATAGAGCTGAGGGTCTGCACCAACTTTGGGGATTTTCAATATTGGTGATGACATAACTTGGAAAAGAGCAGAGAAGAACGGGAAGTAGAGGCAACCAAATATGGCTAGTTAATGAAAATAGAGATCATGATGAATGAAACTGAAATTTGGGATCACTACCTCAGTAGGTCAATGAATTCCTTGACTTACTTTTGGCCCTTTGGAATATAAACAAATTTAACACTCTGTACCTTTGCTCAGGGTATATTATTTAAACCCAATAAAATTGTTAATATTTTACTATTTTTTTACTTAAAAATATACTTTTATATAATTTATCCTCTACTAGTTGAATTCTTTCTCGTGGGATCAAGCCAGAGAATGGAGAGATGTGGGAGAAAATGGTAGTATAGAAAGATTCAAAATAGGTTCATAATGAACACCAACCTGTGTGAGGTTTTCAGAAGATGGTTTAAGTTCTTTATGACAAAAATAACACACCTAAATTGCCCTGACCTATAGGGTCATTCCAAGTACTAAAACTATCTGCTTTGGTTCTAAGGTGCTTTCTACAGGAAAGAGAGAGAGCGAGAGCGAGAGAGAGAGAGAGAGGAACAAAAACAGGAAACCCAACTTCTGTCAGAGACCCTCTAATATAAGGATCAGGTTTATAAACATTGGGGTTCGGGAAGAATGGAAAGGAGATAATGGGGGAAGCCCCTTTATGCATCATGGCTTATTAGAGAGAGGCACTAATATCACAAATCCTATTAAGGATAGAACACAGAATCTTCTTAGAGAGATTTTTCCTTTTTTTTTTTTTAAATTGAGGTAACACTGACTTACAACTTTGTGATTCAGAGGCAAAGGATCACACCTTCTCAGATGCATGTCAGCACATCACACCTTCCACCAAGGCATTCACAGTCCTCCACCATAGTTCACTCTGTCCCCTCACTTTGTTTTCCCCCTCATACTTCTTATTTAGTAGTCTCAGTTCTACAGTCAGATTTCTAGGATTTATTATTGGTTTGGTTTCATCTGGCCCTTTGTTTTGTTTCTCTATATTCTATATATAAATAAAACCATTCAGTACTTTTCTCTCTTCTTCTGATTTATTTTGCTTAACATAATTAGAAGAGCTTTTTCTAATTCCTTTTTTATTCCCCATAAAATTTTCCAATTTTTCTGGCATAACTCATATAATAAAAAGAACTTCTGGATGGGAATTATTTTAATGTCATTATTTCTAATGGTAATGAAATCATTCCACGGGAATGGAAAGCAAAGTTGAAGACCGTTAAGTGGAAATGGTCTATATAAGGAAGTGTTTTATTCAGGTCTTGTAGGGAGGGCCAGAATCCAGCCTCTTTTTATTGTGGAAGGAATTGAGGACCAATATGTTAAGACAGATGGTCACTAAAGAAAATGTCACAATTTTCTAAGATAGACAGCACAAACTTAGAGACAAAGCTAACACCATTCCTTCCCCCACCCCACAATAGCTAACCCCCCTGCAACCCCCGCAAGGTGTACACTTACCTGGACTGTCCCTGGCCCAAACCAGAGGAGGACTCAGCACCATCAGGATCACTGTCAGAGTTGCCATGCAGGAGCCTCCTGGGAACCACAGACACACCATGCTGAGAACAAGAGAGGACAGGGTGGAGGGGAACAAGCAAGTCTCACTCAGTGTGAACTAGGACCTCCTTCACCACTTCCCAAATAATACCAACCAAGAAATCATTTCTTTGCTCCTCCATTGGATATGCTCAGTGTTGAGAACCAATCAGCATCAGTGGGGCAAAGCATCATCAGTTGCTTGTCAGCAATTCAGTTTGAAGGTGCTATTCTAAAACTTAGAATTTCCTGCATTAAAAGAATCAACTTAGTACTTTAATCAGTGGTTCTACTGGAACCATTTTAACAAGGTCTCTATTGTGAACCAGCTCTGTGCTGGGCCATCATTTGCACGCGAGTTTGAGCCCTTTAGAAGCATTCATTTCTCTCACTTGAAGACAGCTGTTTTGATAATGTATATGTCAGCATGGTTAGGAGTTGAGGGAATGAAGGAAAAGTAATTACAAGTTAAGATACCTTTAATGTGATACGTATTGCACCATTTTAGATTTAGACAGACTACTTAATTGAAAACAAGGCCCTTCAATTTGTCAGCTATTTCCATTCTGGAAAATGCTTTGACTCTGTGGACAGCCCAAGAGGCTGATGACCTGGTAACTGATGATCTGGCAGAAGTCTAGCTATTGACTGGCTAGTATATAATCTGTGTCTCCTTACAGATAGGAATATCTCTGATTGGCTCAATGAAATTAAAAGTTAATCACCAATTTAACCTGAGTGAAAAGATTTCTCAGATTTGTCTCCTGAGTAGTCACTGAGCTCAGTGGCCTCTCTAACATACTCATGGAGTAAAAGACTTAGAGGAGGCAATTGAGTGAAGTGGAGAGTCCTGAAGTTACCATTGTATAGCACTTAACCAAACTGTGATGTGATCAGTTACCAGGTGTCCAAATCAAAGCATGCAGGCAGCCAGGACATAGATAAAGGACGCCGGGACAGTTTTTGAAAAAACTCTGCTTACGGGTGAATTGGTGGTGGGCTACCCAAGGGGAATACAAAATGTAAAAGACATAAATAACAATAAAAATATATATTTATAAAAAAAAATAATAATTAATATTTTGGGCCTCCCTGGTGGCACAGCGGGGTAAGTCGCAGCACTGTGAAGCTACCCAGAGCCACTGCAGCATGAGTTCCATACCTGGCCAGCATCCCAAATGGTGCAGCAGACCTCTCTTGTCTCACCCGCTGCTCCCCTCAGCAGTGTATGTCAGTAGATCTGCCTGTTCTGCTCCCCACTCTGTCTCTGGTGAATCCTCTCAACCCCCACACCTCTGGCCTATACCCCAGTTCTTGTATGCATAAATAAATAAATCTTAAAAAATTAATATTTTAGGGGAAAAGGTTCTTACTCCTATTCCCCATTATGATTTGCTCATTTTATTGGAGATGTACTTTTTTAAAAAAATTATATACTTCCTACGCTGTTGTTCTTTCTCCTCTCAGGTGCAATTCTCACAAAATTACCACCACCAAGACACATCTGAACCGTCACCATAGTCTCTTGTGCTCTTCCCACCCATGTTTTGAACCCTCTCTCTCTGCCCCCATCCCAAGCTGATTGTCTCCAATTTATAGTTTGCCTGCTAGTTTTGTCTTTTTTTTCCCCTGATCCCTTGTGTGGTTTCCCTATCTCACCCTGTAAGTGAAGCCATCCGATGTTTTTCTCTTTCCTTCTGAATTATTTCAGTGAGCATAATCCCTTCCAGCTCCATCCATGTTGCAATGAGTAGCATGAGTTTATCTTTTTTGATTGCTGAATAGTATTCTATTGTGTATGTATACTACATCTTCTTGATCCAGTCATCTGTTTCTGGGCATCTAGTTATAGATATATAAATAGTGCTGCATATCTTACCTATTATAAATAGTGCTGCAATGAACATAGGGGAACATAGGGGTGCAGGCTTCCTTTTGAATTAATGTTTTTGTGACCTTTGGGTAGATTCCTAGAAGTGGAATTGCTGGGTCATATGGTAGCTCCATTTTTAGTAGTTTGAAGGTCCTCCAGACAGCTTTCCATAGTGGTTGGACCAGTTTGCATTCCCACCAGTAGTATAAGAGAGTTCCTTCTTCACATCCGCACCAGCATTTGTTGTTGCCAGTTTTTTTAATATGTGCCATTCTCACTGGTGTGCGGTGGTATCTCATTGTGGTTTTGATTTACAGTTCCCTAACTGTAAGTGATGGTGAACATTTTTTCATATATCTGCTGGTAATTTGCATTTCCTCCTTGGAGAACTGTCTTTTTAGCTCTTCTGCTCATTTTTTGACTGGATTTTTGGCTTTGTTTTTGCTGAGTCATGTGAGCTCTTCATACAGGCTACATATTTCTTTATTATTCTCTCGTGTTATCCTAAAGCAAGTTATAAGACTCTGTAAAATATTGGTGTTCAGGAAATACAACACTGTGGGAAAACTGTGAATTGCATCCTCTGATGTAATAATATAATTTCCCTTTTAGATAATTATTATATCTTACATTAACATAAATGTAATATCTGAGATTCAGAATTCACTTTAAAGAACAATTATATATCTGAAATATTTTATTTATTCATGCTCTACCACAGTGCTAATAAGCTGTCTTTTATGTGCCTTAAATAGCCTAGTGACAAATACCCACTATTCTGCAATAAAATGACTATAATTTATTAAACAACATTTTAACATCTTACTTTATCCCCAGAATTATACAATGACTTTTTATAATTTAATTTTTTTAATTTAATTTTAATTAATTAAATTTAAATTTAATTATATTTAATTCTTACATAATCTCTGTGAAATAAGTACTCATGGAGAGTACACATGGAAAGAGTAAAGTAGTGAGGGTTAAATAGCTTTAACAAAAATACAAGGCTAATAAATGGTTCCAGACTGAACCAAGTTTATGGGGTTCCAGACCGACAAGCTCAGCCTTCATGTCATATCATCTCACATTCAATCTCTGAAAATAATGGTGTATGATATATTCAGACTATCACTTTCATTATAGAATATGTATATCCATGACTGCTTCTAATGAAAATGGGACTTTATATAATTTGAGGCAGCCACTGTGTAATAATTCTAGTTCCTTTCCAAGATTCCCCAAATCACCATCATTAATTACTTTTACTGGAAATAACAAAATTTACATTTATCTTAATTAATGACACCTATAACTCCCACACAAGTTTCCTTCTTATTAAAAATAAAAGGAATCTCAAAATTCTCAAATCCAACATATTATTCTCAGTCATTATTTCCAAATTTCAACCTAATTTAATGTAAATATGAATATCTGGAATAAAATAGAAATTGTGTCCCATTTACTTTGGAAAAATATATTTTCATTAATATGGAAAGCTCAAAATTTCTTGGGGAGGATGGGAATAAATAGGTATTTTTCCTGGATTTGGGAAGAAATTATGTCACAGTCCCAATAATAATTCAGCACTTATTTGCAATTGTGCACTTGCAACCAGGGGAATATCAAATTTAATTTGACAACTAGAAAATCGTAACTTACTCAGGATTAACTAGTTGTGTCATGTGATAACCTGGGAAAGCCAAACTAAGATAGGGTAAGAAGAAGGGAAAAGAAAAATAATCTTAAATCAAAATATACTGAAATATAGTTAAATAGAACACCATTAAGACTTATTCATATACATTTGACAAGCAATGTACAAATCATGCAAATTTATTTTTAAAGAATGGGTCAACAATATGATGTAAATTCTGTATGATGTCTACCTTTACCAATGACCAAAAAGTACTGTTCTAAGTATTATACATATCACACTTTTCTTCAATATGAATTCTATATAAAGACAGTCCAGGTAAAACAAGGCAGCAACTGTTTACCAAAACATCAATCCTACAGGTCATCTCGAAGCTGAACTTCACTGAAAGCAAGAGGAGGAACAGTCCTGTTCAACTTCTGCGAGAGGTGTCAGATAAAGGCTTCTTACCTGATAAGAAGGTTGATAAATCACCTTGTGGAAGAAAATAGTTATCAGTACAGAAGCACTAGTCTCTGTTCTTGATGCAGGAGAATAGAGACATGTTTGCATGGAAAATAAATCACAACACTCTTGGGAACAAATGAGTAAAATCATAAGCACAGACTTTTGTTGAACAACAGGCGAGTTGAAGTTTATAGTATTGCAGATGTCCTAAGCCCTACCAATTGTCGCAGAGTGGGGTTCATGGGTAGCAGGCTTGAGAGGTTGCAGTATATCTGGGGAAAATGGGATCTTAGTTTTCAAAAAGACAGTGTTAGCACAGAATATCTGTCACTTGTCCAAGTATCCCCAGAATATTCCCTGTAGTTTTCAGAGAGCTGCCACCATAAGTATGAACTTAAAGTGAGAAGGTCAGTAGTCCCTTTACCTAAGAAAAAATTATTAATAACAAGAAATGGATAAATAAATCCAATTTCTTTTCAAGATGTGAAAACATGTGTACTCAACAGAAGACTCACATTTGGCAGAGCTGACAGGTTCCTTTCCAAAGATGTCTCAACTCTTTCCTCTAGATGGAGCTAGTCTTTGCACCATAACATTAAGTCATTTGACAGGGCTTCTTCATTTTGTGAAAGTCATCCTTTGATTCAACTTATTTCTACTGCCCACTATGATTTGTTTATTTTATAAATTTTAACACAGCATTTTTTAAAATAAAATAATCAAAATGGGGCCTCCCTAGCTGACTAGGGGTTAAGTCTCAGCCCTATCACCATATGGCCTGAGTTTAATCCCCTGCCAGGGAGCTAACCCATAGTGCAGACCTCTCCTGTCTCCCCTCAGCTGTGTATTTCAACAGATCCTCCTGTTCTGCTCCCCACTCTGTCTCTGATGCATCTTCTCACCCACCTCACCTCTGACCTATACTCCAGTTCTTTCACACCAAAAAAAAAAAAAAAAAAAAAAAAAAAAAAGCTTTATGTTTAAAAAAAAAAAAAACAATCAGAATGTTCACCATTGGGAAATTACAGAAAGAACAGAAAAAATTCTCATAGGCTTATCTATAAATATTGTAAATAAGAATTTTTAATTTTCTTTCTCTGATATAGACCTTGTACAAATCGTTCTGTGGTAAAGTATTTACCTCTTTATATAGTACAAATATGACCAGGTTATTTTTCAAAAATCCACTTTGATGCCAACAAATGCTGGAAAGGATGTGGAGAAAAAGGAACCCTTCTACACTGCTGGTGGGAATGCAAACTGGTCCAACCACTATGGAAAGCTGTATGGCGATTCCTCAAACTGCTAAAAATATAGCTTCCATATGACCCAGCAATACCACTTTTAGGAATCTACCCAAAGGACACAAAAACACTAATCCAAAAGGATACATGCACCCGTATGTTCATTGCAGCACTGTTTACAATAGCAAAGGTATGGAAACACCCAGATGCCCAAAAATAGATGACTGGATCAAGAAAATGTGGTACATATACACAAAGGAATACTATTCAGCATTCAAAGAAGATAACACATGTAATTTGCAGCGACATGGATGCAACTAGAAGGGATCATGCTAAGCGAAATAAGCCAGAAAGAAAGAAAAAAATATCGAAAGGTTTCACTTATAACAGGAATATAGGGAAAACAGATAAGAGAAAGACATTCAGCGAGGCAGGGAAGAATAAGGGCACAAAATGGAGTAGAAAAGGACACAAGGGACCACGGAGATGGGTCACGGGTAAATTGGTGGTGGGTTACCCAAGGGGAATACAAAATGTAAAAGATATAAATAACAATAAAAGAAAGAGAGAGAGAGAGAGAAATTCACTTTGAATTTCCACTAATCCAGTGATTCCAGGAGTATGCCTGGAATGTTTTCAGTTTTATTCAAGATAAATAGTAAAATATTTTAATGTTATTTTGCTAATAGTCTATCCTGATAGGTGAACAACTTTCTATCTGAAGAACTAAACTTATTAATAAGTCTTCCCCCAAAGGGGAGAATGAGCTGTTTCCTTTGTCTTAGTATCTTTTCTTTCACGGTGTGCCTGTCAAACAAACTAACTCTTTCAATATTGTAGAACAATCTTGAGAACATTGGAGCATATGACCCACACCAATTCTTGCTAGCATTACTATTTTGGTCATATATTCATATATTCATATATTCATATATTCATGTCTTACTTGTTACACAAGTAAGACAAAAAAAAAAAAACTTGGGCCTCCCCGGTGGCGCAGCGGTTGAGCGCTGCGCTGTGGAGCTGTCGGCAGCAGCGACGCGAGTTCGATGCCCGGCCGGGGAGAATCCCACATGGTGCGGCAGACCTCTCCTGCCTCACCCGCTGCTCCCCTCAGCAGTGTACCTCTGATCTGCCTGTTCTGCTCCCCACTCTGTCTCTGGTGAACCCTCTCGCCACCCCACGCCTCTGGCCTGTACCCCAGCTTGTATGTATAAATAAAAAAAAAAAAAAAACTTGATGCCACTACATATCAACAAGAGATGCTAAAGATGAGCTGGGTGCAAAAGGTGTTTTGCCAGTCTCTATAATTAAGATCTGCAAACTTAAAGAGAACTCTTTCAGAATTTCTGGTAGGTTGATAAAATAATCAATTTAAATACAGTACAGATGGGACTGTCTAGATTGATCAATCTAAACTCTGCCTGCATTATTAACCAAAAGAAAAATGTGTTTTAATAACCACAGTAGAAGGTAAATAAGGCTTAGGAAGTTTAAACTTCTCCAGAATTGAGTAATCCTTATTGCTTTTACAATTTCTAAACTATAAACACAAAGAATAATGGGAATTAGTCCTGTAAGCAATTGTTTGTGCCATCTAATGAAACACATAACAGTCTAACTGACTTCCAGAACAGGAGTTGAACACTAAATTCTTTTAACAGTCACCATATTATTAATTGTAATATCTTTATTCTTGACCATGTCTTTCCACCTATAACTTTATACTTATGATACTTATATTATCAAAAGGAAACTCTTTTTGTGTCCTTATATGGGCAATTCCCTGGAGTGTTTACCTAGCTAGGCTCCTAAGGATGCTTCTGTTCACTCTCTCTATTATTTAAAGAGTCACCTGAAAACTCAGATTGCTAAATGAGATGTAAAATTCTAGATAGGCTCAAGAAAGTTCAAGTAGGCCATGAAATGTTGTGAAACTTGTGGCATGCAGGAATCTTCAGCATACATCTGGCAGATCTCTGTTACAGTGTCACCTATGAAATCTAAATATGGAAATTCTTGGGAAAATGAAGAAATATGCTCAAACTCTCAACAGGGAAGAAATGTTGAAAATTACGACTACACAAATTCACCAAAAAATAAAATCAAGAAACTAGGCTGAATTCTGGATGATTTTGTGGAGGTTCTGTCTGTATTAGACCTCCAAATTTGAAATTTACACCCAGGCACAAACACAAAAGCCTTCCAGAACTGCAATCTAATATAGCTTTCAAAGAGTCAGTGAAAGTGTCTTTTAAAATATCACTTCAAATATCTTGTTGCCCCCATCACCTTTGTGCAGAGGTGCATTGAGTTCCACTGGGAAGCAGGTTGCTGTCCTTGTGTCCATGGGGTGCCGTCTAGTGGTCTCTGCATGGGTTCCACAGAGAGCAAATATCTACTTGCTATGTGACCTGATCAGAGAGAGGAAAAATATCCTTGGTAAGAATATTAACTCTCTCTCAGTATTATCTCCAAATCCATAAAAGAATATTAACAGTAGCATAATGCAATACTGTAATTTACAGAATCTATTCATTCAATATATATGTGTGTACACATATATTCATAATATTCATATGACCAAAATATTTTTCTCATATATAGTTGGCCTTTATTTACAGTTCCCAATTCATACCTCCTAAATGTCTTGGAATTTTTTTAAAGATTTGTTTTATTTATTTATGCATACAATAGCTGGGGTGTAGGTCAGAGGTGCGGGGACAGGAGGGAGGGTGAGAGGATTCACCAGAGACACAGTGGGGAGCAGAACAGGTGGATCTACTGAAATACACTGCTGAGGGGAGCAGTGGGCAAGATAGGAGAGGTCTGCTGGGCCATGTGGGTTGGCTCCATGGCTGGGGATCGAACTCATGCTGCAGTAGCTGGAGATAGCTTGATAGTGCTGAGACTTGACCTCTTGCACCATGTTGATGATCTATATTATAATCACAGTGAAAAATATAGAAATGTCAAAGAACTGAAAAAATGTTTTTTAGAAGTAATAGAAACATTAAAAAATTGTCATGTCTTTTATTAACCCCTGACAAAAGATTTGCATGTTGAAATGAAAATATAATTCAGTAAAGACATTTGGCAAAGTGCTCTATTTAGCCAAGCCTGAGATAAAGTGATAATTTTCTTGCATAGTAATGAAATTCTTAAGTAAGTTAATTTAAACAACATGTTGCATGTGCATTGTGACAAATGCAATGTGATATAAAGCAAAATTACTCAATAAAATATAAAATTTTAAAACATAACTATTATTGGGTTACAATAATAGTTTACTAAAGAATAAATTAAATTCCTGATACAGAATATTAACCTCAAATACATTTTTAAATATCTAGACGTGATAAGAAAATAAAACAAAAGCAACATACTTCTATTTTCCTATACGTGATATTTGAAAATAAGTGCCTTAGTGTTGTAACTTCAAAACTGAAGTCACAGTGCTTCCCTGGTGGCACAGCGGTTGAGCGCTGCACTGTGGAGCTGTCAGCAGCACGCAATACGAGTTCAACGGCTGGCCCGGCCGGTGAGAATCCCACATGGTGCGGCAGGACCTCTGCTGCCTTACCCGCTGCTCCCCTCAGCAGTGTATTTCTGATCTGCCTGTTCTGCTCCCCACTCTGTATCTGGTGAACCCTCTCACCGCCCCACGCCTCTGGCTTATACCCCAGCTTGTATGTATAAATAAATAAATCTTTATAAAAAAAAAAACTGAAGTCATAGTATTAAAAGCAGTAAACTGTATACCTTCTATCACAGTGGGTAAAATGAATTAAATCTTCCTCTATTCTAAAAATAAACAAATAAAAGAAAATTACTAAGAAAGACCTGGGAAGTAAATATAATAATAATAAAAAAGAGACATTTAACATGACAAAAATAGAGGTTAGAACTTCAAAGTTAAAAACCTGAGAAAGCACAATGGATAAAAAGTAAGTCAGCATATATATAATACAAATATACAAAATAGATTTTCTCCTATTTCAAAATATAAAAAAATGACAGTGACAAAAAGGAAGCATAAAATACAGAAGCAGTAAAAAATTAGATTTATTTAATACAACAAATGTGGTGAAAGTGACAATGTATGATAAAAGCATACACTATGGTTGTACCATTGTTAATAAGATAGTTATTGAAATGAATAATTTAAACAAAAATAGCCATGAAAATAAATAATTTAAATGAAACCATCAAAATATATTCGAAAACTCATAACTGAAAGTATTTGGTCAATGAATTATGGCTATTTTTAATTTTTCATTGACATTTGCTGTATGTTCACAGTTCTCTGCCATGAACAGATAAATAAGACAAAATAACTATTTTCTTTTTAAAAAGTTTAAATATACGCAAACAACTAGCTACACTAAACATCAGCCAGATGTATGAAATCATACATCTCTATAACAGATCCAGTGAAAAGGGAAACCATATAAAATAATAGTATGATTATAAATTATTTGAATATAAATTATAATGTATATAATGCTATTTATGGCATGTTTTTCTTTAGAGGCAGAGAGACAAATTTGTCCCTAAGTTTTTATAAAATACAATATCAAATATATATTAATCCACAATAAAAACCTTAATACATAACAAACAGACTGCATATGTGTTCTTTGATCATGATTTTAAAATGCACTGAGAGTGTATAAGAAAGTTTACATAAAAAAGTAAGCAATATATTCCATAATTTGTATGGGTTAAATATTTAGCAAATAGTTAAATGTGAACTGTACATATAATTATCGTTTGTGTTTAATTTTTTTCTCATTCCAGCAAATTTCAATGTCAATTCATAATCTTAAATTTGTTTATTTTGAAAAAAATATGGTGAAAAATAAACGTATTATTAATCTCAAAGTTTTAAATAGCCAACTCAATGAAATTGAGGAGATTTAAATACTAAAGTTATAAAGAAAACAAATTATGAAAATTAAAATGTAATATCATATAAAATTTTGTGTTTAAGAAAACATATAACAGATGAGAAATTTCAAAGAATATGGAAGAAAATCAGACAAAATATTACACAAAAAAGTTAGGATAATGACTTTGTGGCTAATTAAAAATTTCCTGAACTACGGAAGACTCTCTGCTCCTCCCACCTGTGCACATGCAGCCTCTCCCCTGCAGCACAGGCAATACGGTGAACCCGGGGTGAGGGGATTGGACCACGGGCCAGTCATCGGCGCTGCTTTACTCCTGGCAAAGTGCACACTGTTGCCATCAGTGACTCTCAGCTACAAGGTCTACTCATCCGCATGATTCCACCCAAAGAGAGTTCAATGGCACAGTCAAGTCTGAGACAAAGAAGCTTGTCATTCAAGGCAAGTCTAACTCTATCTTCCAGAAGCAAGATCCCACCAGCATCAGCTGGTGCCGAATATGTTGTGGGGGCCATTGATGTCTACACTACCCGGGAATAGGCCATGGCTCACTTGAAATTGGGGCCACATAGTCATCATCTCTGCTTCTTCAGCCGATGCCCCATTTTGTGATGGGCGAGAACTGTGAGAAGTAGGACAGCTCCCTCGAGATGGTCAGCAGCGCCTCCTCACCACCGGCTGCTGGGCCCCCCAGGCCAAGATAATCTTTGATGGCCTTGGCATCATGGAGGGACTCGGGGCCACGGTCTGTGCCATGAATGCCCCCAGAAGACCATGGACGGCTCCTCTGGGAAGCTGTGGTGATGGCGAGGGTCTGCCCAGAACATCATCCTCGATTCTACTGGAGCCGCCAAGGCTGTGGGCAAGGTCACCCCTCAGCTGAACAGGAAGCTGACTGGCACATCCTTCACATCACCCCAACTCTTTCTCCCTAAAGTGTCGGTTGTGCATCTGATCTGCCGCCTGGAGAAAGCCTCCAGATACCATGACATAAAGAAGGTGGTGAAGCAGAGGTCATGGGCCTCCCTCAAGGGCATCCTGGGGGACACTGAGGACCAGGCTGTGTCCTGTGATTTTAACAGTGACACCCGCACCTTCCCCTTCCATGCTGGGCCTGGCACTGTCCTCAAGGACCACTTTGTCAAGCTCATTTCCTGGTATGACATTTAATTGGCTACAGCAACAGGGTGGTGGGCCTTAACGTCCACATGGCCTCCAAGGAGTAAGACCCTTCTGGACCACTAGCCCAGCCAGAGCACAGGAAGAAGAGAGGCGCCCTCAGCTGCGGGTTCCAGGGGAGTCCTCCCCCTACTGTCCAACACACTAAGATTCTCCTGACCTGTCACAGATCCATCCCAGACCCCTTGGAGATGGGGAGGGCCTCAGGGAGTCCTGCCTTGTCATGTGCCATTAATAAACATCACTGTACCCTAGAAAATACAGAAGAAAAGAACAAATAGGGCCTCCCTGGTGGTGCAACAGGTTAAGTCACAGCACTATGAAGCTATCTACAGCCACTGCAGCACGAGTTGGATCCCCGGCCAGGGAGGGTCCCACATGGCACAGCAGACCTCTCCTGCCTCGCCTGCTGCTCCCCTCAGCAGTGTACTTCAGTAGATCCACCTGTTCTGCTCCCCACTCTGTCTCTGGTGAATCCTCTCACCCCTCCCCCCACACCTCTGACCTACACCCCAGTTTGTATGCATAAATAAATAAATCTTTTTAAAAAAGAAAATAACAAATAGAATAAGTTTATAACCATGAATTACATTTTTAACTTAAATTATCTTTATTGCATGTATTAAGCTACTTTATATATACATATATATTTTTTTTCAAAATAGAAGTAATTCTTGTGCCATTTGAGTTATCAGGTATTCCAGAGCATAGGACAGATTGATTTTATTTATTATATAGAACTTGAGAAGTAGGAACAGAAAATCACATTTAACTATGTAAACTTGGGCCAGGTCTCTCTCCATTCCCTCCCTCTCTCTAATGAATAATTAATATAATATAACTTGTGTAGTCCTGGAGTAGTCCCTTCAAAATCAAAAAACAAGAATGCAAACTCTTACCAATAGTGTTGAGTATTGCAATGAGAGATATTTGGAACAAGAGTAAGCAAATAACAGCAGCTCATAAATTTTTCTTCACTCCTGAGCAAACTTTTGAAAAGCATAAGGAAAATTTAATAATTTTAACATAAATAATGTCTAGTTAATATTGTAGTAGGACAGATTCCAAATTATATGAAGGAATTTTACTATTTTATTAATTAAAAAATTGTATATAATTCCAAAGAACTGAAAGCAGGAATTCTCGGGCAATCTTTTTGGAAACCACTTTATCAATGTATCTCCCCATATGTATGTACACGTATATCACAATATACATCTAAATTTAAAAAAAAAATACTCTTGCTTAAGATGGTGCCCTGATATCAGCCGTTAGACTCATTTTTCCTCCTAAAATTTAATTTTAATACCAAGAATCCATTTAAAAGCCAATTTAATGAAGTCATATAAAGAATTTTTATCTGTGATGTGGAGGGGGTAGAGAGGGAAGGTGAGTGCAGGGCTCATCACTTATGAAAATTTCAAAAGCAGAGGTGTAGGGAACATCTCAGATGCATGAGATGATGAAGATAATCCTTCAAATAACTCCCAGAGGCATAACTAACACAAAAGTCAGAGACGGAGCTTGTGAACTCAAAATTGGAGTTTGTCGAACATATATCTATTCACCAGCTGTGCCCACTAACATTCTACACAACACTCCCACCCAAATGCAGGTAGCCACCAAATAGGGGGTGGAGGTTAAAGGGTGGTACCAACCTGACGTGTGTGTGTGTGTGTGTGTGTGTATGTGTGTGTGTAAGTATATGTGGGTGGTGATTCCATTTATGTTGGCATTATGATGATAATCAATTAAGTTGTACATTTGCTTGTATGTATACACACATAGATATACACATTTAAAACACCATTTAAAAAAAAATGAAAGGCCTAGAAGACCCGAGGATATTTTTGCAGATATAGGGGTAGACAGAAGAAGGTAAGTGTAGAAGAGAGAGAGAGGCAGCATTTCTCTGAGAGCACATGGTGGAGAGGAGGAGCGGAACCTGAGGATAAAGCTGAGGGTCCTGAGCTGACACAGAGCATGGTCCATGGAGAGCAGCTCAGGTGAACACAGGACAGCAAGATCAGGAGAATGAGCTGAGTGGTGCTCTGAGGCAGGGGTACTGAGATCTAATCACAACACAAACTAATTACTACCTCAGTGGCAGTATTGGATTTGAACAGGGATAGTACTAGTATGATAATAATGAGAAAGTACTGGGACAAGGTTACTAATTCCCACAGGCTATTCCAGGACAGCTCTTGACCAAGATCCTAAAATGAGCATGTGACTAATGCTGCATTTGGCACCAGGGAGGGAAAAGGAGATAAATAGCCAGAGTATCTGAAAGAAGTACATTTATGAAATATCAGGATCCAGTTTTGTGGATATGTTAAGGGCAGAAGGAAAGTAGAAATAAGTACATTCAAAAGACCCAAACAACCAGAGTCAAGAAAATACTTCATTACTGATAAATGAATCATGAAATGAGAAATGTCAGGCAACATTTAGGGCTTGATCTGGGGAACAGTGACTCCTCACTCACTAGTCAGTTCACACTCACATTTTTTAGGAAGAAATAGTTTTGTGTCCATATAGGAAAAATTGCTGAAAGGAATAAGCAGTAAACAGCAATTTGCTGAAAAGAGAATTTTGTGAAGGGACTTGTTCCTGTTTCACACATTTCAAATCCAATATCATCACAGAAGAACATTCTCAGTATCTATTTAATGTCTTTTTGCTACTATGATGTTAACCATTAACTATTCACCAAATTTTAACAAGGAAATTATGTACACATCTGCAATCTATCTGGGAAGATGCAATCACTGAAAGTTTATTGAGAGCTTCCTTGTGCCCAGAATTCTTCTGATGCTAGAGATACAAAAATAAAAGTAATAACAAGTAGACATAGTTACACAGATGTAGATGTAAATACAGACATAGACAAAGTGATTGCTTTGATTGAAGCACAAATTGATATCATTAATGTTCAACATGGACAAAATGATTAAAATTAAACACAATTTTCAACAAAAAGGAAGCATTTGTACAGTCGTAAATTCTAGAGGAAGTGAGACTTAGAGCATAGAGGGCAGGGTTATTGTCGCGCGCGGTTCCCCGTCCAGCAGGAAAAAGACGCGACTCAGAGGTGATCTTCAAAATGGTCTCCCACCCACTTTATTGCTCTCCTTATATACAATTTCCTGACCAATCATCTACTAGAGGAAATAGGCTGCTCCAATCAGGGTAAAGGTCAAACTGGGCCCAACCAATGGTCTTAGTGATCACGTGCGCACGAGCTCCAAAGCCGCTGTACACGTGAATATCACGGGCTATGGCTATCCTGTTTACCCACTCTCAAAGCTCCGCCCCCTCATTCCTCCGGCGCCATCTTGTAATGGCGGACCTAGCTCCTCTTTCCTCCAGCGCCATCTTGTCCTCGGGCGCCATCTTGTCCTACCGCGCCCCACAGGTTATATTTCAGATTGGTTAGAGACTAGTTGGGGGACAGGAATAATAGTGATAAATGTGCAGTGGAGGGAGTAGTCAGAGGTGGTGGGTGGTAGAGAGGAGCCCTGTTTGATAGAAATTGAAATTTCTCTTTAAGTAGGGGTGGGAGATCAAAAAGAATGTGCAGAATTTTACTATGCTAAGAAAGACATTGAAACATTGTTAAAGAAATTGCATCTTTTATAGATATGAGACTAGTTGCAGGAAAAATAGTAACCAGAAAAACTTTCAGCAATCTAAATTTAGTTAGGAGAGATTGGGTATGGAGATTAGTGTGATGATAACAGAAACGGACCTGTAAGAATGGACTACAGGAATGCCATGAATCCTTTGTATTCCCAGTGTGCATTAAAACTAGCATTTGATGAGTAAGGGAGGAACATGGAGTCTTTTAGAAGTAGATTCTCTTTCCTTTTGGAGGTAGCACCTAAAGGATCAATCACACACTGGTCTGGGTATTTGTTCTTTCCTTGTGGGTAAAACAGTTAGGAGAAAAAGAGAGTGGTGGGAGAGGGAAGATGGAAAAAAGAGAGAGGAGGGAGAAAAAGAAACACACATGAAACACTTTGGAGAAAAAGAAGGGGGAGGGAAAGGAAGGAGAATAATTTATTGGAAATCCCCCTTCTCAGGTAACTGTGTTGTATTATTTTGGATTGCTGTGGATTTTTTTTTCCCTATAACCAATGGGGATGAACAGTGAGGCAGCATCACTTATCACTAGCAGACGCATCTGTTCAAAGGTCTTATTTACACCTTGGGTAGAAATCAAAGGAAGACCGAATGACCAAGTAAGATGTAGGTAAGAAAGTATGAAAATTTTTCTTCATTGGAACAAGTTAAGTAAAAAGGTTAGTTGGTTAGTGAAGAAAGTATTTACAGAATGAAACAAAACCTGCAGTGAGTGAGTGAGGACTGGTGAAGCCAAGCATTTAGAATGATGGAGACATACATCTTTTTTTTTAAAGATTTATTTATTTATGCATACAAGCTGGGGTGTAGGCCAGAGGTGTAGAGGGGTGAGTGTATTCACCAGGGACAGAGTGGGGAGCAGTGACTGAAATACACGGCTGAGGGGAGCAGCGGGCGAGGCAGGAGAGGTCTGCTGCATCATGTGGGAATCTCCCTGACCGGATTAAATGTGCTGCAGTGGCTGCAGATAGCTTCATAGGCTGAGACTTAACCCCTTGCATCACCAGGGAGGCCCGGAGACATAAATCTTGATTCTTTACATCCATGTGTGAAGCCCCTATGATTAAAAGAGACAAATAAAAAACTATTTCCCTTTGTTACTTTCATAAGAGATGAGAACTGTGAAAAACAACTGATACCCCAGACACTGATAATGTACTTCAAGGTACTTTCTTTCATCTAATTTTCATCATAGCCTTGCCCTGGATACACAGTTTCACACTCTATCTTCAGTTAACTGTTACATCCCCAGCACACTGAAAACTTTGAGTCACTTAGCGGTATTCAGTAATTTTGATTAATAGTGTCTGATCAAAAAATAAATATTTTACATTTTAACACTTTATGTAGAGAATTATACATATAGAAAAGTGTAGACATATACATAAAGCACATGTACAACTTAATTTATTATAATGATGTGAACATCAATGTAACCATCGACCAGATCAAGAAACAGAACATTGGCACAACACCCCATAAACCATAATGTGCCTCTTGCCACCCGCACTCCTCTCACTCCCCACCCGGATAACTCACCATTCAGAGTTCTACACCAATCACTTCCTAGCTCTTCAATGTACCTTCACAACCTGGTATTTATCTTTAAATATGTTTAGCAGCTTTATATAAATTTTATCATAAAATCATTCCCCTTTGTCCCTAATTATTTATCGCTGAGCTACTAGGAAAGGATGTCTGGTCAGTAAAAAATGTTGGATCACTTAGATACCCTTTTAAAAAAATGAAATTTGACACCTAATTCACACTATATACAAAATTATTTCCACTAGAATTGTCTATCTCTATGTAAATAAATATTTAGAAGAAATATTAGAGAATATCTTTACAACTTGGAAAGAGAAAAAAATATTTAAAAATAGGATATAAAAATCATAAAGAAACAAGAAGGAGAAGGACATATACTAGATGACTTTGTTCATATGTAAATTATTGAGAAACAAAAGAATGGAATAGACAAAACTAAATCTAGAAACAAAACCTAGAAATCTGATGGTAGAGTTGAGGCTGCCAGAGAGGAGAGTGGGGAGAAAAGAAAGGCGGAGGCACAATGGAATGTAGCGGATTATGGGTGCCTTGGTGTGAACCTCTATCTTTAAATCACATACAGTATTGTAAGCCACATTACTACAATAAAATATTAATTAATAAAAGAGAAGAAAAAGATTAACTGGAGTTACAAGTATAACATTTAAATATAGATAGTAAGAAATTATTGGGCACAGCTAGTAAGTATCCTGTCATGTTCCAAGAAAATACCTCATAAGGAACTCCCACAAGCAGAGCCTCGCACAAGTAAGGATCCTTTGCTTGTGATTAGGAAAAAAAAAAATAAGGAAGGAGGAGCACAACTTCAGATACTTTGAAAATCACTGAATAAACAGGACAATTAAATTCGAGGGGGAAAGGTGACCTTAAGAAGGTGATGAGCTGAAATGTGCACTTAGGGCAGCAGAGAGTGGCATGGCAGAGATTATTCCAAAGTAAGAAAAAGGCACATTTTATTAATGTCCATTTTAATTTCCTCTTGATACAAAGATATCAATTAAATACTACATTCTACCTAATCACCCGTGAGTTAAGCACTTAATTATGTTAAGCACTGAGAGGACTACAGAAGGATGGCGTATGACTGATGAAATTCAAAGAACAAGCAATTATTGAATACATTCTATATTGAAAAGAGTGTGTGGGGCTAGGAAGACCAAGATGAAGGTCTTAAGATCAATATCTACCAGGAAAGAAATATATTGACCATAAATCTCATCAGTCAGATGTATACCACTCTCTTCTCAGTTCCAGAGACTCCTGGCCCTGAGTAGGTATTAGTGGTTGCTGAATTAATAAACAATTTATTAAGGGTAAATGTAGGCATTTATAAATTATAATAAAAATGCAAATTTGTATAAGTTTTAAGTAACGAAATTTTAAAATGGTAGAAAAAGAGTGTATTCATGCAGATTGCGATATTTAGAGGAAACTTGGAAATATAGTTCATTTGCAGAAGTGAGACCTGAATCAGAGGAGAAGGAGGATATGATTCAGACCAGCAGGGGGGAAGGGACAATCACGAAACACATAAGCAAGAGGAGGGGTTAGAAGTGGAGAAAGTGGAAGTGAGGGGAGGATTAATTTAAGAAACCTTATTGACTGACCATAGTTATGTCCAGATTAAAGAATAGCATGGGAAAAGAGCAGATATGCAGAAAGAACCTGTTATATCAAGTCCTTGAGGACTAGGTAGAACAGTTCTTTCTTTCTTCTTTTTTTTTTATTTTAAATTCTTGTCTGTTTTTTCACAGCATAGGACTTCACCCCTCAGGTGTGATCATCACAGCTTCCCCACCACGAAAGCAGCCATAGTCCTCCATGATAGTGCATTGTTCTCTCCCAACTCCTGTTTCTCCCATCCCCATCTCTCTGCCCTTTACCATCCCCTCCTAGATGCTTCAGATCTATGGTCTGCTTTCAAGTTTTTGAAAGTTTTCAAAGTTTTTAAAACTTTGCCTTTGTCTGATCTTTTGTTTGATTTCTCTATATTCCACATATAAATGAAAACATCTAATGCTTATCTCTCTCCTTCTGACCAATTTCACTTAGAATAATCCCTTCCAGTTCCATTCATGTTGCTGCAAATGGCATGAGCTTTCCTTTTTGATTGATGAGTAGTATTACATTGTATTTGTACACTCACACATACATACACACACATCCCCCACATCTTCTTGATCTACTCATTTGTTTGGGGGCATTTAGGTTGCTACCATATCTTGTCTATTGTAAATAGTGCTGCTATAAACATGGAAGTACAGGGAGGCCATTTTCAGTCCTCTGAGGAATCACCACAATTCATTACACAGGGACTGGGCCAGTCTATATTCCCACCAACAGTGTAATAGGGTTCATTTTTCTCTACAATCTCTCCAGTAGTTATTGTCTATGGTTTCTCTCTCTCTCTCTCTCTCTCTCTCTCTCTCTCTCTCTCTCTCTCTCTCTCTCTCTCTCTCTCTCTCTCATATGAACCATTCTCATTCTGGCTTTTTTTTTTTCATAGGTCTTTGATAATTTTGGTGTAGTATTTGATTTTTCATCTCAGGTGTAGTCCCTGTAGTCTCCTGCTGCCATGGCACTCATGATCCAGCTCCACAGTCCCATGTGCTCGTCCCACCCCTATTTTGACTCTCCCTGTCCCCTGCTATATACCTTAGATCTATGGTCAGCCAAGTTTTGTCCTCTTTTCCCCTAAATCTTTGGCTTCTCTATATTCTGCATATTAATGAAACTATCCAATATTTATCTTTTTTCTTCTGACTTATTTTGCTTAGTATAATGCCTTCCAGTTCCATCCATGTTACTGCAAATGGTATGAGTTTATGTTTTTTGATCATTGAATAGTGTTCCATTGTGTTATGTAACCCACCTTCTTGATCCATTAATCTGTTTTGGAACATTTAGGTTGTTTCCATATTTTGGCTATTGTAAATAGTGCTACAATAAACATGAGTACATGATTCCTTTTGAATTGATGATTTTGTGCCCTTTGGATAGATTCCAAGAACTGGAATAGTTTGATCATATGGCAGATCCATGTTTTGAGGGACCTCCATACATTTTACCATAATTGATGGACCACATTTTATATTTCTGGTTTTTCTAATATGGGTAATTCTCACAGGTGTGAGGTGGTATCTCATTTTATTTTGGGATTTATTCCAGGGACACAGGATGGTTCAACATCAGCAAATCACCACAATGTAATTCACCACATCAGCAACAAGAAAAGCAAATACCATATGATCATATCAATAGATGCCAAGAAAGCAATGATAGGGCCTCCCTAGTGGTGTAGTGGTTAAGTGCTGCACTGTGCAGCTGTTGGCAGTGGTAATGCGAGTTCAATGCCCGGTCAGGGAGATACCCACATGGCGCAATAGACCTCTCCTGCCTCGCCCGCTGCTCCCCTCAACATGTGTTTCCATCGATCTGCCTGTTCGGCTCCCCACTCTGTCTCTGGTGAACCCTCTTGCCGCCCCATGCCTCTGGCCTGCATCCCAGCTTATATGCATAAATAAATAAATCTTAAAAAAAAAAGAAAGCAATGATAAAGCATCCATTTGATTCAATGATTAGCATCCATTTAAGATAGTGGCCCTCAAAAAACTTGGCATAAAAGAAAGATATTTTAGCATAATAAAATCTCTAAGTCAGAAAGCCACAGTTAACATAATTCTCAAGGGTGAAAAATGAGAACCTTTCCATTAAGATCTGGAACAAGACAAGATGTCCACTCTCATCACTGCTTTTCAATATAATACTGTAAGTTCTACCTAGAGCAATTAGGCAAGAGAAAGACATAAAAGAAATTCAAACTGTGAAAGAAATACAGCTATCACTGTTTGCAGTGATATAGAGGGCCATAAAAAATACACAGAAAAACTAATTAAAACAATAAACCATTTGAGTAAATTAGCAGGTTACAAAATCAGTGCAAAAATATCAGTAGCTTTCCTATGTGCAAACAGAAGAGGAAGAATTAAGTAAACCACCCCAATTTATAATTGTAGCAAAAAAATTAAATACCTGGTAATAAACCTAACAAAAGAAGTGAAAGACCTATACAAGGAAAATTATAAATCATTGTAAAAAGAAATAGAAGAAGACACAAAGAAATGAAAAGACATTCCTTGTTCATGGATCTGAAGGATCAACATAGTCAATATGGCCATCTTACCCATAGCAATTTACATATTCAATGCAATTCCAATAAAAATCTCAATGACATTCTTCAAATAATGCATCACATATTGATGAAATTCATATGGAATCACAAAAAAAATCCCACGAAACAGCCAAGCCCCTCTTGCTAAAAGGGGAAGTATGGAATTATTATACTCCCAGACTTCTAAATATACTACAAATCCATAATAATAAAAATGGCATGGTACTGGAACAAAATAAGACACACAGACCAACAGAATCCAATCGAAAACTCAGAAATAAAGCCACACTCTTATGGTCAGCTAATCTAAGACAAAGGAACAAAGAATATACAGTGGAACAAGGAAAGCCTCTTCAGTAATGGTGCTGATGAAATTGGACTGCCACATGCAAAAGAATGAAACTAGACTACTATCTCACACCATAAACAAAAATCAACTCAAAATGGATGAAAGAATTGGATGGATGTAAAACCTGAAACCATATAATAAATAAGAGAAAACATAAGCAAAACATTCCATGACAAAACTTCAGAAACAACTTTGGGGACTCATCTCCAGAAGCAAGGGGAAAAAAGGAGAATATATACAGCTGGGACACATCAAACTAAAAAGCTTCTGTACAGCAAAAGAGAGAGCAACCAAAATGAAGAAATGCCCTACTAAATGGGAGAAAATATTTACACATCATACATCTGATAAGGGGTTGATATCAAAGATCTACAAAGGGCTGGAACAACACAACAAATAAAGAACACTCAAGAAATGGGCAGAAGAGTTCAAAAGACACTTCTATAAAGAGGAAATGCAAATGGCCAAGAAGCAAACGAAAAAATTTTTATTATCACTTGTTATCAGAGAAATGCAAATAAAAATCACAAAAACACAAAGACGTTTTGAGATTATGACATGGGTTGTTTTGCCTATTTTTTTTGTATGTATTTTACGGGTTCAGGTACTTACATCCAAGTCTTTTATCCATTTTCAGTTGGTTTTCATGTATGGTAAGAGAAAATTGTCTCATTTCATTCTTTGGCATGTGGCAGTACGATTTTCCCAGCGCCATTTATTGAAGAGACTTTCCTTGTTCCAGTGTATATATTTTGTTCCTTTGTCATATACTAAATGGCTATAAATGTGTGGTTTTATTTCTTGGGTCTCAATTCTATTCCCCTGATCTATATGTCTGCTTAATTTGAGGTACCACACTGATTTAATTAGTATAGATTTGCAGTATAGTTTGAAGTCCTGAAGTGTGATACTGCCATTTTTCCCTTTTTTAGTCAGAGCTTTGACAATTCAGAGTTTTTTGTAGTTCCAAATTAATTTTACCAATCATTGTTATACTTCCTTTAAGAATGTTTTTGAGTTTTGTAGGGATTGCATTGAATCTGTAAATTGTTTTGGGTAGGTTAGTTATATTGGCAGTGTTGATTCTTCCTATTCATGAGCATGGAATTTCTGTCCATTTCTTTGTCTTCTTCTATCCTTTTAAGAATTTTTATAGTTTTCCTTGGATTTAATTTTTATGATGAGGTTGTAAATGGATGGCTTTCTTAATCTCTTCTTCTGTTTCATTACTTGTATATTAGGAAGGCAACTGATTTTTGTGCGTTGATTTTGTGTCCTGCCACTATGCTAAACTGGTTTATTGGTTCAATTAGATTTTTTCATGGATTTATTAGGGTTATCTATGTATATTATCATATCATCTGCAAACAATGATAGCTTTACTTATTCTTTCACAGTTTTGATTCATTTTATGTCTTTCTCTTGCCTAATTGCTCTAGTTAGAATCTCCAATAGTATATTGAATAGTAGTGGTGAGAGTGACTATCCTTGTCTTATCCCAGATCTTAGCGAAAGTCTTTCAGTTTTTCACCATTGAGAAAGATACTAAATGTGAGTTTTTCATATGTGACACTTTTTGAAAAATGTTGAGCTATCAGAACATTTGTTTTTTAGGAAAGTGATAAATTCAAATCTTCTTATGCAAAGCAGCAAAACTGACTGTTGGTAACCCAGATGTTAGCTATAGAGAGAGAATCAAGACTAGGAAGGTTACAGTAAGACTAGAGGACTGGTATTACTGAATACCCTGTGTTTTCACAAACTTGTAGGAAGAACTACTATTGTATTTTAGAGAAAGAAAATGTAGAACTTTTTAGAAACATATCTTTTATTCATTCAGGAACAGCATTGAAATAGTCAGTCTTTGAACACCAAGCTGCTTCTCTGTCTGGGTCCTAGAGTCTCTGATAGTATGCAACAGGTCAATCAGCTAAACAAAGACACTTTTTGAGAAAATCATCTTATCTGATTCTTTCCTATGTTGCCAATAGCTGACGTAACATCACTTATCTCCACCAAACAATGCAACTTCAAGCATTAATTCTGGTTTCACAATGCTGTGAGAAAGTGGAGTAGAGGAAGATGAGTTATGTGGTAAGAGGAAGGTTTAATACCCGGAATTCATGGGAAGAAGCAGGATATTATTGTGTGGATTATTTTGGCTTTAAGCATGATTTTGATGAGTTTGAGATGCTATAACCAGGACATTTGTTCTTTTCAGGCATCTTTAGAAAGAAACAGATAATGGTTAAATGCAAAGAAAGGAAATTATTATGATGTTAGCAGCTCATTGCTGGTGTGTGTGTGTGTGTGTGTGTGTGTGTGTGTGTGTGTGTGTATGAATTTATTTATTTATGCATACAAGATCTTGGGTGTAGGCCAGAAGTGGGGGGGGGAGTGAGAGGATTCACCAGAGACAGAGTGGGGAGCAGAAAAGGCAAATCAACTGACATACACAGCTGAGGGGAGCAGTGGGTGAGTCAGGAAAGGTCTTCTGTGCCATGTGTGTTAGCTCCCTGCCCAGAATCAAACTTGAACTCTCTGTGGTGGAGAGAAGATTGAAAGGACAGAGGAAAGAGATAGAGAAACATGTTTAGAAAAGCACTTTATAAAGTTTTATTTTCAGAGTTGTTATAAAGATCAAAGGAGATATTAAAATGCCTAATCAGGGCTTAGAACTACTAATTTCATTTCCATCATCACACCTGCACTTTCTTATAATAACCAGCAGATGTAGTGATAGCTCTAACTTTATAGTTCTTGGACGTGCTTGGAATACAGGAAGTGTATCTTGATCTCAAGAAAGAAAAAATCTCACTGGAGAACATAACTGCAATAATATATATTTGTGCTGCAAATGTGTAAAGCATTCTTCAAGGTGTTGGCATTACAAGGATGATTGGCATTTGTAGAGACTGTTTTCTATGTTTGCAAGGCCTACATAATCTTTCCATAATACACCTCACCAAGAGCTTTAATAGCCTTTTCTTATAATGCACAGTGAGAGCATAAATTGGTGAAGCCATGAGTTTTCAAAAGTAGACGAAAAAGTTAAAATGCTTTACAAGTATGTAAGAAACTTAAATATAAATATTGGAGTTCTCTGTGAATGTGAGATAGAAATAAAAAAAAGAGAAAGGGAGTAGGTTTTGGGTTAATAATGGAGCAGAAAGGGCAAAAACATGTAATGAAATTACATATAGGAACGACACAAGATAAAAGATGCAGGTAGGTCAAGAGTTCTGACTGAGACTGATGTGAGGAAATGTGGTCCATAAAGAATAGAAGGAGTTATACAGAGTGAAACCATCCCAACAAAACAAAGAATTGTATAGCTGCCAGTAGAAAGTAAAATAGACCATGAAATCATTTTGGTAATTTTAGTGTATTTACCAGGCTAGGAGGTAACTAGCAGAGTGAAAGGTTTGGATTTATTTAGCCCTAATATTCCTGTAATTGCACCAGGAAATAGCATGTGATTAAGAGGGAAAGATGAGTCCTTTAGGAGGAAAGTATCTTCTCTCTTTTCAGAAGCAGTACCCTTAAAACCAGTATCTGCCTCTTTGGTTAACTCAGGTTCAGTTTCATTCCATTTGGGGAAGTCATTCCAATTTTTGCACTGAGATATTTTATGAAAAAGACATGGAAATCCCCACCCCTTCATCAAACTTTCTTTTCAACCAATAGGGATAGAAAGTGAAGCAGCATCACTTCTCTCCAGCAGATGTATCTGCTAAGGAGGTCTGATTTGAGTGTAGATCTTAAGGAGAAGATGGAGAAGGGGCACTGACCAATATGTGATGAGAAGAATGGCTGAGAACCTTCATGGAAAGAGACATGGAGTCAAAAACCAACATTTTTTTTTAAAGGTTTATTTATTTATACATACAAGCTGGGGTTACAGGCCAGAGGTGTGGGGCGGCGAGAGGGTTCACCAGAGACAGAGTGGGGAGCAGAACAGGCAGATCAGAAATACACTGCTGAGGGGAGCAGCGGGAGAGGCAGGAGAGGTCTGCCGCACCACGCGGGATTCTCCACCGCCGGGTGTCGAACTCGCATCGCGAGCTGTCGACAGCTCCACAGCGCATTGCTCAACCGCTGCGCCACCAGGGAAGCCCCCAAAAACCAACATTTTATAATTGTGAAGCAAAGTGAGCATCGACCTCACTTAGTGGTAGGTAGGGGAGAAGAGAATATCTAATATTTTTCATGCAGCTGTGGAGAAGTACCCGTTCGGTTTTAAAAGAGAAGGAAGTGGCTATGATGCTGAACTCTTTCTGCTAGTGGAACATGAGAACACTGTGGATAATACAGAAAACGCACAAAAATCCAGGATATCATCAACTCATTGTCATTGGACAGCTTGAAGGGAAGTCATGCTATGTACTGATTATTTTGCTTTAGCGAAGCAGAACTTCCAGATATATTGTTTCTCAATTAATCATCATGACAATTTTGTTATCTACTGATTCTTTAGCACCTAGAAGAGTTCTTAACAGTCAATAAATGTTTGGTCACTTAATTGATAAATGAGTAGGATACAAAGAATTAGTGAGTATAACACAGATAAGATTTAAAGAATTAGAAACCAAACTCAATTCTGCCTAAATCCAAAATCCAAGAATTAAAAAGTTTCCCTGTGACCAGAAGTGCATCTGGAATAAAAGATGAGTGAACCTTCATTCCATGAATGTCACATATCTTTACTTAGTATTTCCTCTTCTAATATCATTCCAAATAGTATTCCACTTCAGAGTTAGTAAATATATACAGTAGTTTTTTTCCTAAGTATATGTAGTAAGTTAGGAAAAACCTACCGTATATATGACAATGAACTGTGTTTATTGTCATAAAACTAGAATTCTGGTCCAATGATTTATTCTTTTGAACTTTTATCTTATCATCACTAAAATTGAGTTGATTTTTTTTTATTTCCAAGTTTAATATCTAATTGTTTTCTGGAATATAATAAATATTAATAAACAGTATTTTTTTTTGTCTTCCACTGTCATTGATCATTTCAGAAACTGAAAACAATTATTGGAAGATGAGAATGACCTGAAAACTAATTTCAAAATAAAATTAAGGATAAAATTTTAATTATACTAGAGGAAAATAATCCCTCACTATGGCCAAACAATATTAACTAATTAAATTTAGTCCTTCTTAAATTCTTTTTCAAGCATCCCTTAGAAGTAAGATAAGTTGAAACTGTACTTGGGGTAACTGAGCCCATTGTAATTTAGGAGTTAACCAGGATGCTGCTAGTACTCTTTGCCAATGAACATAATAGAATTATAGGATGAGATCTTCACTCTTTAAGGGGAAAATGGTATCTCCCATATTAGACATAAGTCTTTGTACCTTTAGAAAAAATTCTAGAGGTAGTTCCTCAGATGAAAATAAGGACTGCAGAAGGAAATTTGAATCCACACAAGCAAAAACCACTGCTAAAAATAATTATGCAATTATAAAAATCACTCTAAGAGTATATTTTAATCTTTTCTTTACAGGCTTAATTCTTCTCTTAAATTATTTAAAAATCAATTATATAAAATAAAATACATATAATGTTCTTTGAGATGCATGATATTTAGAAACACATGTAAAATTTTTGTCAAAAACAGCACAAAGAGATGGGTAGGAACAAAATAATAATGGACTGAGAAAAATGATGACAGATTGTAAAGTAATAATCATAAAAAGTTATTGTTGGGTTTGCAACATTAGCAAATATAATACATATATAACAATATTATTATCACCTAAAAGTGAAAAATGGAATAGAGCTTTGCAGGAAAAACATTTCTATATATTATTAGAATTCAGCTAGTGTGATACTGAAACAGCTTCTTTTATGTATATTGTGAACCCTAGGACAACCGCTAACATATGTAAATAAATTAAAATACTTCATTATAAAATATTCCCTCAGTGTAAATATATAGTGAAAGTATAATAGGTAAACAAAAAAGATATGAGACTTAGAAGACAAAGAGTAAAATGGCAAATATAAATCCAACTGTATAAAAATAACATTAAACATGAATGCATTAAACAATCAATCAAGAGGTAAAGAATATCAGAGTGAACAAAAAGAATGATCCAACTTTATGTTGTCTATGGGAGAGGTACTTTACATTCAAAGAAACAAATTGAAAGCAAAAGAAAGGATAAAGGAATTTCTTGAAGCTGCAAAAATAAGAATGCTGCAATGACTATACTAATAGACAAAATAGGCTTTAATTCAAAAATATCTTGCTAGAGACAAAGAGGATTATTTTATAATGATGAAAGCATCACTATCAGGAAGATATAACAATTATATATACATCTAATAACAGAATACTAAAATGCAAGAAGTTAAAGTGGACAGAGGCGAAGAAAGAAAGAGTTAAAAAATAATAGTTGGGGATTCCAATACTCCACTTTCAGTAATAAAATGACTATCCATAACATCAAAAAAGAAATGGAAGACTTGTCTAACATTATAACCAACCACACCTAATCTATGTGTATAGAACACCCCACCCAACAAAAACAAAATATGGATTCTTCTCAAGTACACATGAAATCTTTTTGGGAAAAGACTATGTTATAGGCAATAAAACAAACTGTAATAAAAAAATATATATGTTTTCTCACACAATGGAATGAAATATATTCAAATAGGAAATAACTGTGAAAATATGTTAAAATTAAACAGCACATTTCTAAATAATCAATGAGTCAAAGAAATCACATGGGAAATCAGAAAATACTTTGAGATAAATGAAAATGAAGACACAATATACCAAAACTGTGGGATACAGTTAAAATAGTGCTTTTAGAGAAATTTTATTAACTGTAAATGTCTGCATTAGCAAGGGAGATTTTTAAAAATCAGTAATTCAGCCTTGTACCTTAAGATTGAATAACAGACACTCTGCCCACACATGGTAGAGTCAGAGGTTGGGATCACTTTCTCCTCTGAAAAGCTGCTAAAATAATATTTGCTCAAAGGAAGATTCAGGTGTTCCCCAACAGAAACCTGAGACTTTCCCATAAAGAACTTGAAGCAAAGTTGGTGGCTACTCAGGGGAAGAAGTAGAAGGAAATGAGGGGAGAATGCTCTGGAAAGTAGATACACCAGCTGGCAGAATGGACTGAGGATCAACTTTTCCAAGTCATTAAGAGGAAATCCAGGGCTTTGTGAAATTCCCTGGAGGAACTTTTCAGAAAGGGAATGCAGTTACATGTGGTGCAGGCCAGACCTGGAACACTGAGAATTTCACTACTGACATTAAGCCAATCAGTTCACTACTGATGTCACTACTGACATTAAGCAAGCCAGTTTCACTACTGACATTAAGCTGGTCAGTTCATCATAGTCAAAGATTTAACCAGGCTGGACTTCATCAAGGGCCCAACAGCAGAGAGGACTAGTGAGACAACTCACTAATCTTGGAAAGTATTAAGCAAGCACACAGAAGTAGATTAACACAAGAAAAATTTAATTTCATATGTATAGGAACCTCACAAAAATATGGGGCTCCTTATTTTTCAGGGAGTTTGTGTCCATATGCCATGGTAAGTTAGGGAGAAAGGGTAGATGTCTGGTACTCAAAGGGGAAGAAGACAATTTACAGGAAGATGGGAGAAACAAATATTTGTAAACAAATGTTTGCTATGCCATGCACAGACAAAGGGAAACAACGAGGAACTGAAACAAATGGAATTTGCTCATTTCCTCCCAGTCACCACATTTAGCTCATATTCTTTGTAGCTACCTGGTGGTAGCTTGCTTGCATCCTGAAATAGGCACTATGTCTAAATTACTTTAGATAGTTAAGAGAAAGGTAAAGAAATACCTTCCTGTGTCTGCTGGGTCCTAGCTACCTTCAGCTCAAAACAGGTCACATGCCAAAGTGGCATATGAAGGAATTACCTACTCTGCTTCCTTACAAAATAATTAAATACAATTTTGGATTATTTTCATGAGCCGGTTATCATCCCATAGGAATTTAGTAAACCGATAGTAACATTCTCAAAGTGCATATAGTTAAAATAAGTTCTGTTTGATTCCAGGGTCCCAGGTTGTTCTCTGAGATGAATAAACAAGTTACCTCATTTGGGGGACATTGGGACCTGTGGTATGAAATTATAAAGTAGAATTAAAATATGGCATGAGTATTTAAATTACAGTCCTTTATAATACGACTAACAAAAATCCAATCCAATTGATTTTATTTTTATTTAACTTGTTATTTCACATAGTGGCCCAAAGCAAGGCATCTCCAGAGCTGGTCAGTTCTTCAGGCCAGAGGCATCACCAATGATCCTGGACTCTGCATCCCATCCTGCTAATGTGTTGGACACCTGAAGCAGCATTAGGCTTCAGATTCTCTGAAAACAACTTCCAAAGACAGAAAAAGAGAACTGATTCTTCTCATGGACTTTCAACAGGAACCACTAAGCTTTTCCCAGACCCAATTCCCCCTCATCAGGAGGGACACGGGGGTACAGTGACAATGATTCATGTTTTGTGGAGCAGGTTTGTCTCATCTGATGCACATAGAGAGAAAAGGAGCAAAATTGCCCTTTTTGGAAGGAAAGGAACAGTAGACAGAGTAGGGGAGAATGATTTGAGGGTAGAGAAACTAGTTTCTGGCACCATTAGACTGTTTTCATTTTGAGTTGTTTTCTCAGGAAAAACAATAGTTTCTCAATGGGCAGCATCAATTTAACGTTTTTAGGATTCTTTTAAACACTGAGTATTAAATTCCAGTCATAAAACCAATTACAAACAAAAACAAGCAAACAAGAGGACTATTTGTTTTTATCTTATTTTTATTTAAATTTCTATTTTAATTTTAATTTGTAATTTGAGGTTACATTTTTGCTTTCCCATATGTGCACAGGATTTGTTTGTTTTTAGAACTTACTATACAGACACTTAACTTTATGAAGAAAAATTTATGGATCCTTCCCTGGTGGCTACACTGTGGTGACTACATCTGAAGGGGAAAATCCTGTATTTCCAAGCCACTAACAAGGATGTAACCCATGGTACTTCAATCAAAAAATAAATAAATGAATAAATAAATGAAACATTTATTTGGAAAAGTAAATAAATTTAGATATAAAAAATGTAATGTGAAAAAATACAAATTTCCAAACTTACTACACAATATCTCAACAAGATTAATAAAGCTACAGCAAACTATAAGCAAGAAAATCCAAGAATGCTAAACAAGAGCATGAGATGCTCCTTATAGTTAAGCTGTAGCTTAAAACCAATCTTGTTAAAATTCTTTAATATTGTGTATATCTCTATTTAACACTAAAAAGAACAGGTATGTGAATGGGTAATGGGACACATTATCTGTCACTGGTAAATTTGCATAGAAATGTGTAATTTCCACCCTTGTACTCTGGTTACAACAACATTACAAACCAACTTAATGCAAATAATCAGCCATCACATTTAACAAATTTTCTCATACAAACCAAATTAGGACTGATTTATCAGAGTTACTTTTTGGGTGGGGTAAAGAGAGAGGAGGGTCCTGATTTATTTTAGCCCAAGTTCTGAGGGAACTGTGAACTGTGGCAGAAAATATACTTGTGCCCTTACTATTGGCCAGGCAAATACACAGGACTTGAGAAATGGCCTAAATCCCAAATGCAGTCAGCATGGTCAAATTACTGTTCAAGTGTGAGCTCTCCACATCACCATTCAAACCCAGTCTCTAAGGTATTGGGACAATGAGCCTAAGTATCTAACCTAGAGATGAACACAATCCTTAGTGTCATACCAAACAACTTCAGATCCTTCTGAATTGTTATTGCTTTTCCATATGTTTTCTTTTTGCGAAACATCAACAATATAGTCGCTAATATGATGGATTCATATATCCAGAAATTGCTTTATAAAACATAACATTTTTTTATCAGATGAGATCTATATATATATATATATATATATATATATATATATATTACATCATTCTTTCTTTATGTACATGCATGCTTTCTCCTTTCAGGTGTAGTCCCCGTAAAATTTCCATCATCAATTCACCATAGTCCCTTGTGTTCTTCCCTCCCCTATTTTGATCCCTCTCCCTCCCCCTCCCCTGCAGAATGTCTCTGATTAATAGTTGTCTGTTAATTTTGTTTTTTTAATTTATTGTAATTATTTTTTCCTGATTCCTTATTTGGTTCCCCTACATTCTTCCTATAAGTGAAACCACCCAATATTTTTCTTTTTCTTTCTGGCTTATTTCACTGAACATAATCCGTTCCAGCTCCATCCATGTTGCTGTGAATGTCATGAGTTTATCTTTTTGATTGCTGAATAGTATTCCATTGTGTATATATACCACATATTCTTGGTCCAGTCATCTATTTTTGGGTATTTTGGTTGTTTCCATATCTTGCCTATTGTAAACAGTGCTGCAGTAAACATAGGGGTGCAGGTGTCCTTTGGAAAGCTGTATGATGGTTTTCAAACTACTAAAAATGGAGCTTTCATAGGACCCAGCAATTCTACTCCTAAGAATTTACCCAAAGGACACAAAACACAACATTTTATTGAAAACTGCCTTCATAGTTAGGAGCTCTAGCTACACTTAATTAATCTCTTTAGAGTTTGTTCTTATGTTCTCCATATCTTGTGTGAAGATTGTTGCAGGATTGACCAAGATTATATTTCTTCTCAAATTTACATTGAAAACCTAGGAGAAACTAAGAGTACATTTGATGGACGTAGGAAGGGGAAGCTGTCTGGGCAGAGGAAGTAGTTACTAGCCAGGGCTGTGGTTAAAAACGGATGACATAAATTTTTGCATAAAACCACATGTACATGAAACCATGATGCCTCTCTAAATATTTTTATTTTCAGCTAATAAGGCAAAGGAGGGAAGGCAGCATCACTTGTTTCTGGCAAACAAAACCATCAAGAAGGCAAATCAACAGCTATAGTGGAAAGCAGGGAAATTCCATTAACATCTCAGTTTAATGAAATATGTATATGTAGCATCAGCATATGGAGAATTGCATAGAATTATGAGTTACCTGCCTGCACCAGGTCTGTTCTTTGTCTCCATTTCCTACAGCATTCCTGGCACATTGCCACAAATACAGTTTCTAATCTTAGTTGAACTTTCAGGCCCACTTTTCAATCCTTTTATATGTTTGTGGTCATCTCCCTACTCCTCATTTTCTTCCAAGGTGTTATTTTCTTTACCATTCTTATCATAAAACTGAAGTAATAACTGTACTGCATCTCACAGATAAAAAGAGTAAAGACATAAATACTCCCAAAATCTGATGAGCCTTAAATTCTGAACCCATGAACCCGGGGTAATAAAGTAAGCAGACATAAAAGAGCACTACTGATATTCTCACTCACTTCCCTGCAAAAGGATACTTTCATTAAAAATTTCCAGAATGTACTTAAGAGTATAACTTTTGTGTTGGAACTTCTGGGGTTGGGTCAAACTCTGGTTCTTTAGCTTCATTTAGCAATAGTCTCAGTTCAGGAACATTTCTCTGGTTCTTGATAGATTTGGGAGTTTTTTATAGCCTCGGAGTTTTTGATCTATAGGATTTCTAAATACATCTAACTGAATAAAATTCCAGACTCTTCATCTGATCATGGAGACACAAACCTGCAGATAATTATACTAAACTTAGACCTGACGAGGAACATTCACTTGTGCAGCCATGTATGCACAAATCAGATATGGTGACAGGGATGAGAAACAAAATTGAGGAAGAGCTCTGCTCTGCCAGTAGGAAGTTTGCAAAGAAGAGCTTAGTCAGCTGCAAAATGTAACTTTCTATCTCAGGGCTCACACTGGAGAAAAACTGCCCGGTAGAGTGAGCTGAAGGGTTATGTGACCAAGCCACACTGAATTACTTCTTTAGAAATACTGAGTGGGTGATATAAAAAGTGACCAATACTTTTTAGAAGTATGGCATAAATGCCCTCTGGGCTGTATTGTAGCACTTGACCTCTGGCACACCACTCTGAGTTTAGACTACCTGGGTTTGAATTCTGACACCACCTCTATTAATGGTGTAGATCTGAGCAAGTATTCACCTCCTCCATGCTACAATATCCTAGCTGGTAAAATGGAGAAGGGAAGTAATAACATGTTGATCTCATGGTATAATAAAGATTAAGTCAGTTAATGTGATGATAGCACTACTTATAAGAGTGTCTGACATATAGTAAGTACTCAGTAAACATTAGACTTTATTATTATTATCATTATTCTCAAATATCAGTATCATCATGGCTGGAGGGTATCCCAGAAATACGTCTGCATTTCCTCACCAGCCTGACTGATAAGGACTCAGTACATCAGGGTAGAAAGTCTCAGTGTCAAATGTCAAAATAAATTTGGTCTGCCCCATGAGGGTGTCATGTCCCCCTGACAGGACAAGCACAGCTGTGGCCTGTTCCTTCTCTCATGAAGAGAAAACCCTCAAAGAGTTGAGTCCATCCCTTCATCCCTGTCCTGACTTCTTTTTCGCCACTTACACATCCTAGAACTTGTTGGCTGCCTCTGAAACAGCAAGAATCAGGTCCCTACCAGCAGGTCAAACTCAGAGTTGATGTATGGGCTTTATGGGTTGTTTCAGAAACCAGAGCCTAGATCACAAGTTCCAACTGCATATCCTGACACTCACTTGGAACAGAAAGAAATGACAAATCCTCTGCATTTCCAGAAGTACAAACATTTTAAGATGTTAATGTTTATAGCTGTCATTTCCCTGACGATCTGGGGTGTGAGTCCATCTTAATTTAAGTGCAACACTTGATCGTCACCTAGAGCATGACAATAACAGGTGTGCCGTCTTCTGACCACTGAGCCCTGGAAGGTACACCTGTAACCAGTGGCTCAAGCAAAAGACAGTTACAGGTGGTGGCCCCTGGAGGGGGCTGCTAGTAAGGATGTATAGCCCCAGGAAAAATGAGAACAAAGGATCATTGGGAGCGGAGACTGATAAAAAATATAAGGGACTGCAGAAGGAGCTCCCAAGGTTCTGTGTTTGAGGATTCAGCGTTTTTAGATCTTTAGTGATTCTGGGGTCAGCAATTTCTGCCCCCACCATGCCGACCTTCAAGAAGGCTGTTGCAAGCCTCTGAAGAACGTGGAGAGGATTCCATTAGTCAATATCAGAGAGAAAAACTTTAGAGGTTTTGCAGGTAGCTGAGCAACAGAAACTGTTCCCAGTTTTGCGACTCTTAAAGCCTGGCATGGACTCAGAGCTAAGGACCTCACTGAGCTCTGAAGATGTGGCCATTTGTCAGGCCATTCAGCTGTTGCAGATGCTGTTTTGAGTGCTGCTTGTCTGGTGCTGTGCTGGGGCATCTCAGCAGCTCCAAAAACATCTCCTGTTGTCTTCTGCTGTCTTTGTGTGTTGGATCCCAGCCTACAGTCCGGCTGCCACGTGCTCCAGGTACACAGAGGCAGGAAGACGCCATCTTGGGCACATGGCCCATTGTTCAAGAGAGGAGCTCCATGTCTTCATGGCAGGAAGATGCCATCTTAGCTATTTTTTTAGAAATTGAAAACACTGGATGCTGCTTCTGGTGAGGTAAATGGCCATTTTTGGCCTCAGTAACTCTTTGTTTTTCCTGGTTTGTTAAATAAATCCCATTATTATTGTTGTCTGAACCTGCATACTCTTGTAATTTTGCTCATGGGGGGAAGAACTCAGACTGACCGATAAACTATTTGGCCAGTGTCCCTGGGCAGTTTTAATGCCCCTTGCTGCCCTGTGTCACACCCACATGCTCTGTGTTGACTGCATTTCCTCTCCCCACCCCTAACTCCACAAGCGCAGTTTTGGTCTTGAGGTTTTGATTAAACCTCTGTGGAAGTTGGATTTAAATAAACCAAAGAATACTTTGTTCCCCAGGCAACTTAAAACTGTAGGAGAGGCAGCATAATTTGTGGAAAAGGACTATTAGAAAAAATATTTAGTTATAGTAAAAAAAAAAAGTATCCATTAATAAAGGATATAATAGGGACAAAAATAAGCCATATATTTAACAAGGAATATAAAAAATCAGATAAAATATTACAAAATTTGTCTTACCTACAAAAGATGAACACGTTTAACAGAATCTGATTATCCTAGAGAGGAATATATGATTTTAATGCAGTTTCAGTCAAAATCTGCATGACATCCTTTTAGGTTATTTTGGCAGTTTAAGTAACTAGAATTACTACATCCTTCATCCAAAATAAAAGGACCTTGTCCGACGAACACATTTTGGTCTCAGCAATAATGACTTTACCTTTTACGGCTATTACCTCTTTCATTATGTAGAATTTTTCTTTGAGATGATATTACTAAAAATTATTTCCTGAATTAGTTTCTAGGTTAACCTTAAATCAATTTTGGTATACAATTTACAAAACATTTTTGTGTTAACTCTTAATGGTTGAAATGTATTCTAAGTAATTTGTTGCAGTGTAGCTATATTTCTAATAAGACCATGCTGCTTTCCATTATTCTCCATGATTATTTGTAAAAAAAAAAAAAATCAGTAAATCAATTAGTCACTAAATAAACTTTTCCTTGGGAAAATATTTTTAAATAATAATAAAACAATAAAAATTGACATTTTGGTTCCAAAGTCAATATGAAAGTTCCCATAAACATATGCGATTGCCACCAGATTGGGCTTTTTTAAAAAATTAGCTTTCATACCCATTATATTGCTTAGATTTTCAAAAGTGCTCTTTCTTTACGGTATTATTTTGTTCTTACATGAAGATGTTTTATTCCATTATGTATGATCACAACATTAATAATTATCATTTTGACCTAAAAAACTTATTTTGAAACAGGTTCAAAATATTAGGGAAGAAAAACAAAACATCCAGAATGGCTTTGCAGCCCTGCCTTTCTCTGCTTAATTCTCATACCTCATGCCCGCAAAGAGCATAAGCTGAACAAGAGTTTAATGGCAGAGCATTAACAGAAGTTGTGTTTCAGTGAAATAGTGAGCACCCTGAGTTTCTATTATCTAAGAAGATTCAGAATGTCATCCTCAAATGTACCCTAAATAGGTTAATTGAGGATTTTTGGGAGAGAAAACCAAGCAACAGTAATTTAAATTTCCCCAGATGATACTAGAATGTAAATCTGGGGAGCTAGTACTGCAGAACAGTGGCTCTCAATTAAGGAAAGTCCCCCCACTTTCTCCCCTATTCTCTGACTACAGGACATTTGGCAATAGAGACATTTGGCATGGAGACACTTGATTTTTAGGAGCACCTGGTGGGCAGGATAGAGGATGCTGCTAATATCCTACAATGCACAAAAGAACCTCCGCAAAAGAAAGAATTATCCTTCCCCAATGGTGAATAGTGCAGAAGTTGGAAAACCTTGCTCTAGAGTCTATCCCCTTTAAGCACGATCCAAAGACTGTAAATTTGTTAGAAATGCCAAAACTAATGACTCACTGTTTTACAACGATCCCAGGCCTGGTAGGTTCATTGTCAGTTCTCACAGACAAAAAGATGATTTGTGGTCTTTGGATTTTCACGGGTCTCTAATGCTGAATCATGGGACAGACCAGCTTTCTCTGTGTTTCTCTGGCTGTCTCCTCCTCATGTCAGAGTGACACCACCCTTTTATCTATCGCTCACCCTTCAAAACAGGTGTGCACATTTACACATACTCACCTACACATGTGCACATCTGTGCTCTCTGTGCTCAGGTGTCCATAATCACAGAAGTGCAACACTACAGATACTAGCCATAGAGGTTAATGACAGGAGGGCATTAAAAACCCTGATTAATTCATTTATCCTACATTTTAAATCTACATTTCAGTAATATCTCTAGAACAGATCTTCACCAAGATAGCACCAGAGTTTACTTGCTTTACCTGAGAGGAACATTGCTGTACAACCAACCCAGGTCAGTCATCATCAGTTCTTGCTGACAAAAAGAGAATTTGTAGCCTTCAGTGGATTTTGCAGTCCTTTAATGCTGACATGGGACCATTCACACAGGCAGGCAGACAGCAAGAGACAACAGGAGAGAGGCAGAACAGCAACTCCCCTGCCCAGCTCCCTTTACACTGTTTAGTGCCGACAACCACACAACCATACATTGTTGCAAATGCAAGGCCCATCCCTTGTTTGCTAGATGTGAGAACAGTAGAAAACATAGCATCTCAAGGTATGGGCTGTCTTTTGTGTAGAAGGTGAAAAATGGCTTGATTTTAACTCATTTTTCTTATAGACAACAGGTGATATTTAGCTAGAAGGACAGTTTCCCAGAGACTCCTATGTGTTTCGGTGATAGAACATCCCTTGGACACCAGAGACCAACCAGCACAGATTGCATGTTTTGCAACCATCCCAGGCCGGGAAGGTTCACCATAGATTCTAGCAGTTTAAAGGAGAATTTTGGAGCCCTTGGCATCATTTTCACAGGTTTTAATGGTAAGCGGTGCGGGGTGGGGGGGGAAACAAACCAGCAGGTAGACAGCAACTTGAGCCCCTCTCCCATGAATCTCTATATGCTCTCTTCTCTGAGCTCTCTTGTTATGGCAGAATTCTGTCAGGAAACCAGGCAGCACTCAGAGAGGAGGAGGGAAGTTATTAATGCTGGCAGGCTCAGAGGAGATCCTTCTCCAAAGTCTGAGCACCAAGCAATTAGGCAACAGGTTATTTATTGCCTAAAGCCTGGGTACATTATCACTTTAAAGCCAGCAGAGATACAAAAGCAGAAGACTTCTAAGTGGTTGTCTGGGGTACATGAGTCAGTCATGTGACCTTGAGAACACTCAATCAGTTACTCCCTGAAACTTTAAGTCTACAGTGAGGCTTTGTTTCAACATACCTTTAGTCATTTTCCACTTCACTCTCTGGTGTTCTCTTGTGATCTCTTCCTCTCATAGCCACTGCTCGTCTCTCATAGCTGCTCCGCCATAGCCATTCCCCTGTAACCATCTCTGAGTAAAGCTGCCCTTATATCCCCTCCCTCCTAGGTACCTAGGCACTAGGTGTGCACACTTGCACATGCATGCTTCCATGCTCAGGTGTCCATAATAAGGCATTCGTGCCTCATACCCATGGGCCTTTTACGTTACGAAGATCAAGGCTGCAGGTGATGCCACAGAGGTCAATGGCATAAAAGCCTAATCATCTTCATTTACCCTACACTGCACCAGAGAAGATGTTAAGGAAATTCATGCTTCATTGAGCAAGAGGTACGTAGAGAGAATTTCCTAATAAGGTCCAGGTCAGGAAACACAGACGATTGGGTTTCCAGGTCATCCAGGGGAGCTATAGATGGGAGAGAAAAAGGTGTGGAGGAACACTCTCTTGACAGAGCGGAAATGTGTGATTCTCCAGTCCCCCTTGTTCTTGGGATATTATCATGGTACCCAGAGTTCCTGCTGGTCAAGCTAAAACATAAAGTCAGGCAAGGGGCCGCTCACCAGGACAAAAGCCTTGGTATAAGGAACACACTGGGAAACCAGTATCTTCTGAAAACAGCAGGCTGACATTATGGCCAGATTAGCATAACCAGCTAGCCTACCTTGACATAAAGTTAAATGAAAACAGGAACTAGAGAGAGGATGCTTTGATTGCAGAAACAATGGAGCCCCCCAAGCAACAGCCCCTCTTCACTCCCTGCGAGCTTGTGCCAGACAACTATCCATCCTCAGTACAAATCCATACCAATGACATTCCTCCACATACTTGCCCACCTTCCCTGAACCTGATCCTCAATAAATATGAGACTGCCGGGGCCTTGCAGGTGGCGCAGCGGTTAAGTGCTGTGCTGTGAAGCTGTTGGCAATGGCGAGGCGAGTTCGACGCCCGGCCGGGGAGATTCCCACATAGCGCGGCAGACCTCTCCTGCCTCACCCGCTGCTCCCCTCAGCAGTGTATTTCAGTCGATCTGCCTGTTCTGCTCCCCACTCTGTCTCTGGTGAACCCTCTCGCCACCCCACGCATCTGGCCTATACCCCAACTCGTATGTATAAATAAAAAATAAATCTTAAAAAAAAAATATATGAGACTGCCCCTGAAAAAGGAGCTGCATCTCCTGAGGTGAAAGCCCTTCTAGGTCTCTCTCTCTCTCTCTCTCTGTCTCTCTCTACTTGGTCTTTGCGTTGTCCTTCCTCCATCCCACACAGCTCCCAACACTGCTGCCCTGCGAGGTAACAGGGAAACCTGTGTGGAGGAACTGAGGAGCTCCTCACAGGCTGGGCCCCAGTAAAAAGAAAAGACAGTGCTTTGGATCACACTTCCTCTATCCCCTGCTCAGAACTGGTACTGACTTTGTGGAGCACGCAGCCAGCATTCAAACTACAGAGTCTCAGTCAGCAGCCCCAGAGAGCAGGATACCAGTGGTGCCACAAAGCTGTAACAGGGTGGTTCCCAGGAAAAGGGGAGGTTCCAGGTTCCCTGCTCCACCCAAGGGAGGAGGAGCTGAGCAGGAAAGAAAAAAAGCTGGAGAAGAGACTGAGAGAAGGAAGGGAGAAAGATGGGGAGCCAGAAGGAGACCTGGAGGAAGCACATGGAGCAGAGAGACGTGTGATAAAATTGCACTTACTACTTGGTCTTGGGCTGGTTGAAACAGATGTGGGTCAGAGAACTGTGGGGAGGTTAACAATGGTAACTTTCATTTTTATTTTGATTTTGATCATTTCCTTCCAGACTTGGCTGGTCATTTCTGACCCTATCCTATGGGGTCATCACCAGAAGGTGACTTAGACTTGTGGCAGGCTTTTGGGCCTCAGTGGCCCTGCTTTTGGCCAACCCTGTTTGGCTGGGCATTTACCCATGAGGGGGTAAGAACCAAATCAGTTTCTTGATTTGGAAACTTTATTCTTTTGCTTTTCAGTGTTATACACTAATTGTATTAAAGGTCCTTTCCCTTAAATGTCTTATGCACTAGATGTAGTGTCTTGATGTAGTGTGTGGCAGAATCTATTTAGAGCGGGCAGGTTTGGGTGCCCCTCACCCAAACCAGCTACCCTCATGGCACATTCACACCAATACTTTCCAATCCTGCTCCTATCCTGCTGACTCATCAATGGCATAAACAGGGACAGTACCTAGGGAATCCAGCAAAGGCTAAACATATCAGATCAAATCAAACCACAGCACTACTATGGGGAAAGTAAAAGTATTTTGGCTTTAAGTTATAGCTGGAAAGATACTTTATTTAAAAATAGGGAATTTAATGCAGCAACATGGACAAACAATATAACGCATGGCACCTACGATCTCAAGGGGATATGGGGTCACAAGTAAAGAACTCTCCAGATTCTAACCACAAAGACAAAGGAGATTACATCTCCATATCAAATAGAGGGCTCAAATTGCTGTAATAAGGAAAATAAAGAAGATAGAAGAAAACACAAAAAGGCAAGTCAAAGTGATTCAAGAGAATTCAGAAAAGCTAACAAGTCAAAGAGTTACAATTTAGAAAAACAAATAATTCAGTTCAAGTACTGTCAGTGAGAGGAACTGAGACCAGGAGAACTTGGGGACCAGGAAAGGCTAAGACAAGGGACAGTGATTTTAAATAATATAGGAACAGAAGGAACAAAACAGCTCCCAGGAAAACAGAAGTGTTTTACTGAAATGGTGCTGAGCGGCCACCGCCTCAAGTAAGATCTGGTTACAGGATAATCAGGGAACAGAAAAACAACCACCAAGAACTTCCCAACCACCCAGCGCCTCATCCATAGTCCAACACACGGGACAGCAGGCGTCTGACAGTGGAGAGTCACGGACAGGGCTGGAGTGACCGGGCGTCCTCCCTGGGCCCTCCTGTGTCAGGAGATCTTTCCTCTTGCTCCAATAGCCCCGCACTTGCTGCTCTCACGTGTGCTGTGGGGCTGCTATTCCTCAACCTGCATACACACCTGAACCCACAAGTATCCACTCTCCTAACATCAGTATCTGAAGACATGGTATGTAAAAAAACCCTAAAGATTCCATTAGAAAAAAAATACTAGAAACAATAAATAAATCTGTACAGCATAGTGGTGGACTAGAAGATCAATATACACAAGTCAGTTGCGTTCCTATATGCAAACAGCAAACTGGAATAGAAAGAAATTCAAGGAAAAAAATCTCTCCAAGTCAATGATTTAATAGTCTACAGTTAGATATCCAGAAGTGGAGTTGCTGGATCATATGATAATTCTATTTTTAGCTTTTTGAGAGAGGTCTATACCATTTTCCAAAATCACCAGTTTCTATTTCTACCAACAGTGTGTAAGGGTTTCCTCTTTCTTCCTATCATAACCAACACTTGTTAGCAATCTTTTTAAAGTAAACAATTCTCACAGGTATGAGATAATACCTTGTTATGGTTTTGATTTGCATTTCCCTAATAAGCGGTGATCAACATTTTTATCTGTTGACTATTTCTATAGCTGCTTTGAATAATGTCTATTCAGATATTTAGCCATTTTTTTAATAGGTTGGGATTTTTTGCTGTTAGATTTGATGACTATTTTAAATACCTTGGATAGTAACCCCTTATCAGATGTGTGATGTGCTTTTGATCATTTAGTGTGGTGTTTTCTTCAGTCTGCTGATATTTTCTTTCACTGTGCGGAAGCTTTTTAATTTGGTATAGTCCCTATTGTTTCATTTGCTTTCAATTCCTTTGCCGTTGGGTCAAGTTCCCAAAGACATGTCTAGCACTGACATCAGGAAACATTTCACCTATGTTGTTTCCTATATATTTTGTGACTTTGGTTCTTACATCCCAGCCTTTTAATTCTTTTTTTTTATTTACTTTTGTGTATGGAGTTAGAGTGATCCAGTTTCTTTCTTTTTTATGCTGCTGTGCAATTTTCCCAACATCATTTGTTAAAAAGATTTTCCATTTTACTAGCATGGCTTCTTTGTCATATATTAGATGTCTGTATATGTATGGGCTCATGATTCTGTTCCATTCACCCTTGTGTCTATTTGTATTCCAATACTATACTATTTTAATTACTGTTGTTTTAAATAGTAAAAAATAGTGTACTATGATGCTTCAATTTTTTTGTCTTCTCAAAATTGCTTCAACCATTTGGGGTCTTTGTGGTTCCATTTTAGTATTTTTGTTCTGTTTCCTTGAAAAATGTAATCGAAATTATGTTTGGGATTACTTTGGATGTGTATATTGATTTTATATGATGGTCACTACTTCTACCCATCCATAAACATGGCATAGCTTTCCATCTCATTGTCTCTTGTTTTATATATTTTAACAGTGTTTTATAGTTTCTGTTATATAGATCCTGCACCTCCTTTGTTAAGTTTGTTCCCAGATATTTATTTTCCATGCCATTATAAGTGAAATTGTTTTCTTAATTTCTTTTTCTTCTCCCTTGTTACCTACATATAGTAATGCAACAGATATTTTGTATTAATTTTGTAACCTACCAGTTTATTATCATCATTTTTTGTTTTTAATATTTTTGGTAGCATCTTTAGGGTGTGTGTGTGTGCATGTGCATGTGTGTGTGTAATATATACAGGTATGCAATCATATTGTCTGCAAACAGTGATAATTTCACATCTTCTTTTCCAATCTCTATTTCTTTATTTCTTGTTCTTGTCTGGGTTGCTCTAGCTAGGACCTTTAATTCTAAAATAATTATAAGGTCAAAAGTGGACATCCTTGCCTTCTTCCTGAACTTAAAGGAAGAACTTTATTTTTCACCATCAATAAGATATATCACCAATAAGATATAGACTGTGAATTTTTGGCATATGGCTTTTGTTTTGTTGAGGTATGCTACTTTTATACTCATTTTGTTAATAAATAATAAATGGATCTTGCATCTTGTCAAAAGCTATCTCCACACCTAGTGATATGATCATGTGATTCTGGTTCTTTCTTTTGCGGTATACTACATTAATTTATTTACATATTTATTTATTTTTAATTGAAGTAATATTGGGGTATTACCACCATAGTGCACCCACCACCAACTCACTCATATTCTATCAAAACAGATCATATTGCTTCCTTGCCACTTTGTTTTATCCCCTCCACCAACTCCTGTCCTTTTGTGTTTCAGTTGTGTAGTCAGCTGTCAAGGGTTAGTTTTTAGCTAGCTTGTCTTTGTCTATTTACTTAGTTCTTTTATATTCCACCTTTTAGTGAGACATCAGTATTTATCTTTCTCCTTCTGACTTATTTCACTTTGCATTATCTATTCAGGCTCTACCCATGGTGCCACAAATGGCTTCAGTTTATCTTTATTGATCACTTTATTGGTATCTTTACTGATACCATCTCACACCTAGTATCTCATTATGGTCTTTATTTACATTTCTCTGATAATAAGTGTGAATATTTTTCATATGCTTATTGCCCCTTGAATGTCTTCTTTAAAGCCATGTCCATTCAGTTCTTTTGTTCATTTGTTGATTGGGTTATTTGCTTCATTTTTGTAGATTTATGAGTTCTCTGTATATGTTTGATATCAATCCTTTGTGATATATATGGTATGCAAATATTTTCTCCCATTCATAGGGTGTCTTTTCATTTTAGTTATGGTTTCTTTCACTAACAAAAGCTTTTTGGTATGATATAGTCCCAGCTGTTTATGTTCCCTTTTGTTTTCCTTGTGGTTGGGGAATAACCCCTAGTAGCATCACTAAAGTTTATATCATGAAATGTTTTGCCTATGTTTTCTTCTATGTATTTTATGGTTTCAAGTTTTACATCCAGGGCCTCCCTGGTGGCGCAGCGGTTAAGTGCTGTGCTGCTCTGTGGAGCTGTCTGCAGAGGCGAAGCGAATTCAACTCCCATCCTGGAGATTCCCACATGGTGAGGCAGACCACTCCTGCCTCGCCCACTACTCCCCTAAGCAGCTTATTTCTGTGGATCTGCTTGTTCTGCTCCCCACTCTGTCTCTGGTGAACCCTCTCGCCGCCCCACACCTCTGGCCTCTACCCCAGCTTGTATGCATAAATAAATAAATATTTTTTAAATATTAAAAAAAAAGTTTTACATCCAAGTCTTTGATCCCTTTTAATTGATTTTGGCATACTGTGAGATCATGACCTAGTTTCACTCTTTTGAATGCAGCTTTTCAGTTTTCCCAGACCCATTTATTGAAGAAACTATCCTTTCTCCAGTGTATGTTTTTGGTTCCTTTGTCATCAATAAACTGTATGTGTGTGTGTGTGTGTGTCTGTGTGTGTCTGTGTGTGCATACATATACATATGTGTGTATACATATATGTGTGTGTGTGTATATATATATAGAGATAAAGAGAGAAAGCACAGAAATAAACCTATGTATTTATGTGGTATAGAATTGAAAATCTATTCCACTTCATCTGAAAGCCTGTTTTTGTTCCAGTACTATGCTGTTTTAATTATTCTGACTTTATAACCTATTTTGAGGTGTGGAAGTGTGATACCTCCATTCTCTTTCTTCTTGGTTGAGACTGCTTTTACCATTTGGGGCCTTTTATGATTCCATATGACTTTCAGTAGTATTTCTCTGAAATATGCCATTGATATTTTTATTGGAATTGTGTCAAATCTGTATATCGCTTAGGGAAGCATGGCCATTTTGACCATGTTGCTTCTTCCAATACCTTGAGCAGGGAATATTTTTCCATTTTCTTTATGTCTGTCTTTTTTTCTTTCAACATTGTCTTATGGTTTTCTTCGCTTAGATGCTTTAGCTCCTTTGTTTAGTGTACTCCTAGGTATTTAATTTCTTTGGTGTAGTTGCAAATAAGATCACTTTCTTAATTTCTTCCTCTTCTATCTCATTGTATATAAAAAGGGAACTAATTTATGTGTGTTGATATTATACCCTGCCACTTTGCTAAACTGATTAACTGATAGTTTATTTTTAGTTTGATACCTTTATGGGCTGAGAAAATGCTGGGTTTAATTACAATTTCCATGAAATTATTGATATTTGCTTTTTTTTTTCCCAGAGTGTGACCTATTCTGGAGAATATTCAATGTGTGCTTGAGAAAAAAAAAACATACTCTGGTTTTTGCCGGTGCAATGCCGTACATATGTCTATGAAGTCCAAGAGATCTAATTCTCTATTTAAGGATTTTGTATACCTGTTTATTTTCTGTCTAGTTGATATGTCTATTGATGAGAATGAAGTGTTAAAAATGTAGGTTTTTTTCCATTGTTTGTTTTCAGAGTTTATAGTAGTTGACTACGGTATTTTGATGCTCCTTCATTTGGTGCATATATGTTGATGCGTGTAATGTTTTCTTGATGTATTATTATAATATAGTGTCTCTGCCTGTCTCTTGTTACCCTTTTCAACTGGAAATCTATTTTGTCTTATATGAGTATGGCTGTCTCTGCCTTCTTTAGAGTCCCTTTGCTTATAGAACTGTTTTCCAACCCTTTATTTTGAGCCTGTGTTTGTCTTTGGATTTTGGATGTGTCTCCTGGAGACAGCTGAAGGTTGGATTCTGTTTATTGATCAGTCCCTTGTCAGATATACAGTGTTCAAATATTTTATCTCATTCATAGGGTCTCTTTTTGTTTTATTGATAATTTTTTTATGTGCAGAAGTTTTTTTTAGTTTCATGTAGTCCCAGTTACTTATGTTCTCTTTTGTCTTCTTTTCTGTAGGTGACAAATCCACAAAAACATTGCTAAAGGTTATATTGTGGAGTGTTTTACCTGCTTATGGTTTCAGGTCTTAGTCCAAACCTTTTACCCAATTAGAATTAATTTTTGAATATGTTTTAAGATAATGGTTAAAATTTTATTCTTTAGCATGAGAATCTAAATTTTTCCCAACACCATATTTTGAAGATACTTTCCTGTCTCTAATGTATACTCTCAATTCTCCTGTCATCAATAAACTGTCCATATTGGTATAAGGTTATTTCTGGACTCCAACTTTATTGAGCTGTCTGTTTTGGTTCTAGTGTCATACTGATTGATTATTATAGTTTTGTGGTGTAGTTTAAAGTCTTGGTGTATATGATAACACTTTTCTTCTTAATTTATAAACAAAATATCACATATACATACAATGGAATATCATTCTGCTATAAAAAAGAAGGAAATTTTGCCACATACGACAACATAAATGAACCTTGAGGTTATTATGCTAAGTAAGCCAGACACATAGTATATAATCCAATTATATTAAGTACTTAGAACTGTGACATTCAAATAAAATAAATAAACAGTAGAATGGTGGTTACCAGGGACTTGGGGCAATGATAATGGAGAATCATAATGGATACATAGTCTTGATTTGACAAAGTGTGAAAAATAGTTGTTGTGGTTGCAGGACAATGTGAATGTACTTAATGCCACTGAGCACTTTAAAATAGTGAAAATAGTTAATTTTGTGTTATGTATATTTTGTCACAACAGAAAATAATATTTTAATGTGGAAAAAGCTTATTTATATATGCTCAAAAGTCAGAAAACATTTGTGGTAAAATGAAAAATATAGCCTCAAATTCTTTGTAGCTCATTCTATTAAGAAGCACAATCTTCTGACCTGCTTCTTGATTTGAGTTAATGTGTGACTTGCTTTGACTAATAGAATATAATACAAGTGATGTTTGAGTCTGAATTTAAGCTTAAGAGGTCCTGAATTTTTTCTACTGCACTAGGGAGATTTTCAGGGCCTTAGGAACAAGCCCCAGTGAGCCTGCTGAATAATAAGCCCAGAGAGGGGTCCACCAGTCCTGGCTAAACAGAATTAGGGCCTTAGACAGCTAGGGACCCATTTGAGAACAAGTATACTTATAACCCAGAACATAAAGATTACCCAAATAGGCTTAGCACATTTGCTATCACACAAAACATGAGAAAATACTTAAATTTTGTTCTAAATCATTAAGTTTTGGAGTAGTTTGTTACATAGAAAAATCTGAATGATGTTGCATTCTTTCAAGAAATTCCATTTCCCAGAAATATCTTAGTGCTTCTACAAGTCACAGGCTCCCACACCTAAACTACCACAAGGAGAGGGTGAAAGAATGAGGGAAAAGTTAAAGGCTGTCCCTGGCTTAGGCTGAGAAGTATTTGTCATTATATAACCACTTTCATTTGTGAACACTTGCTACATGCCAGGAAATGGTCTGTGTTTAAATCTTATTACCTGTACTTATTGACCATTTTATTTCATCATATTAATGATCATGTAATATTTTTCAGCCCAGTTTATGGAAAAGTATCCTAATGTGCATAAATTTTGAGTGACTTGCTTAACGTGATAATGCACTTGATAGAATCACAGCAGTGCTTAATGTCTATTTGATCACAGAGACCATTTTCTTTTTTACTCTGTTATACTGAACCCTGTTATTATAGTAAAGCATTTTTAACTACAGTAGGATTGTAGAGATCTTGGCCTTTATTATAAAATGTTACCAATGTATAATAACTAGTGTTGTACCAGGGCAAAGAAGTCAAAACTCATAACCAAAGATTTTGAAAATACTCAGATTTGATACTGTATAAATGTTAATTAGAACTGCCATGAATCCTGCTTAAGTAATCTCTCAAAGGTCTCCCAGAGATGTAAGTTATGACACATCTCATTCACAGTGACAATTTTAATTATTAAACCAATGGAATGTAAAGCAATAATCTTTAAGAAAACTGTTGGACACAGTAATATTTTGAATGCCAAATTTTATTTCCAGCATAATTTATGAAAGACTTTTTTTTCTATTAGACAAAAGCAACAAAGTAACTTTTGCCAAAATGGTATACCATCCCCCTATCTGAGCTTAATATGCTAATAATTTTACCTTACATTGAAATTATGGACTGAAGAGAGAAGCAAGTAAAACAAAGTTCTTTGTGTGATGGCAGAAAGAAGAGAGACACAGAGTCGGGTTAAAGACAGAGAGTTCCTCTACTACCTCTTAGCTAATGACTTTCCTTTTATCCCATGGGATGTGAAATTTGAGAATGGACTTTCCATACAAGATATAATTCTGATCCCACATGTTTAATACCTTAACATTTCAATTTGAGTTGACTTTTTTTAAGCTCTAATATTAGTAAGTAAAATTCTGCATCAGCATCAACAAAGACTTCATTCATTTGCCAAAGTCTTAAGTAATTTATGCAAGACACAAGTGAGGTAAATCTACATCAACACAGGAGTTTTGATGGAGGATGAGTGAAATACGTACATAAATGGAGATGTGAAGTTATACTTCCCAAATTATATAGTTATGTAAATGACCAATAAAATTTGAGAAAAAATAAATTTATATATATATGTAATAAATATGTGTGTACGTGTGTATGTACGTGTGTATATGTATGTGTGTATGTGTGTGTGTATTTAAAATATTCTATTTACTCCATCAAAAAGGAAGCTCTTGCTTGGTAAATAAGCACATCTCTAGTAAAACTTCAAAAACTTTGTTGGTTTACTAAGGCAGAGACAGAAAGAATGATAAAGTCACCTAGACTGTTAAATACTATGTTTGGGCACTGGGCTGTGAATCCAAAAGTCAATGTCCCCCAACAAGGACTCATAGCTTGTCCTAGTCACATTTTGGCCCTGCCACTTACCAACTGTGTGACCTAGGCAAATTCCTTCACCTCTCTCTGAGTTTTAATGTTATCCTTATGAAATAGAGATTATATTAAAGTATGACAAGTATATTTAAAGAGTCCTAGGATTTTCATTCCACATGAAGTATATGCATAGTGCTCACAACAACCTCACTGAGTGCTGTCAGTATTTCTGTCAATATCCTTGTAGCCAAAGTTTAGCAGGAGCACACTCATGGATGAACAATCTGGCTTTGTAAGTCATTGCAGCGAGAAAGAATGCTCACATCATCATGAGTCATCTCTTTAAGTGAATGTTAGAACCAAAGAAACACAATCTAGAAGATAGCTATTAAAATATTATTGAAAAGAACTGATTTGCACAATTGTGAAAATAAAATAGGCAAGCCCAAGATCTACAGGCAGGTCATTGTCAGGAAAGGCAGGCTGGAACCCTCAGCATGGTCTGAAGTTCTAGTCCATAATGGAATCTCTTCTCATTAAGGGAAGCTTTAACTCTACCATTGAGACTTTCAACTGATTGGACCCAGCTTACTCAAATCACCAGGATCATCTCTCACTTAAAGTAAAATGATATATGTACTTCATTCACACTACAAAATATTTTTAGAGCCACTTCCGGTTTAATGCTTGATTGCATAACTGAGGACTGTAGCCTAGTTAACACATAAAACTGACTATTAAATTTTATAGGACTTTAGGCTTGTGTTAGGTGACTCTGAAGAAGACTTAACACTTTATGTGCCGGCTATTTTCTGTACTACCGCATGAATGATATAAGCATTCAATATGTAAAAGTAAGAATGCTAAAAACTGTTCAGAATGTTTGGCCACTGACAAAGGTTAAAACCAACACTAGTGGCAGCAAGGCACCAGGCCGCCAGTAGCCATGAAAGTCTCAAGGCCAGCAACCTTGAGATGGAACTCCCCCTGCCTGGGGCGAGGATTCCAGGAACTCCTAAAGATAACAGCACAGACCATCTGCTCCACGACCCCCTCATCCTTGATGTCTTGCCAAGTTCACTAGGACTTGCTGAATTCCATTGCCTTTATAAGCTGACCCAGTTCTGTACTCGGGGTCCTCATTTTGCCCACAGGACCGCTGTGTCGGTATACCGGGCTGATTTGGACCCTAGCTCGAGCT